>MU224170.1:0-11656 GCA_018584345.1 Thuja plicata | reverse complement strand
TTCCTTTCCAGCATATTCTGCCACTGTAAGGTCCAACTCACTAACTTTAGGAGCTGCTGGTGTGCCTTCTTGTAATTCTTCAGAGGTGACAAAAATCTGACCAGCATTCCCCATCTGTAGTAGCTGCTCTACAACACCTTGATCATCTATATGTAGGGCAGATTGGGATGGAGAATATACATTTGATTCTTGTTGGGCTACTTCTCCCACCCTATGCCTCTTGGGGCTTGGCAATGTGCTAGAGCTGGCCTCCAATGGCCTCTTACCCTTTGGATTAGTAGTCTTTTCTACTCTGGGTACCACTGCACTATATCCTTTCCATTGATATACAACATATTTACCAGGAGGCACCCTTCTAGTAGGAATGATCCTACCCAATACTACTTTAGCCCTTTCAGGCTCTTTCTGCAATATTTGTTCTCTTTTCTTATTCAATGCTTGCATAATTTCTTCCAACATTGTTATTAATGAATCAATTTTCTTAGCCCATGGCTGAGCCTAAAATTTCCTCGGGGGGTCATATAGTTTATCAAAATGCTGCACAAAGTCTAGGCTTTTCTTGTAAGCCAACCATTTCTCTTTCTTTATTTCTTTCTCAATCATGTCAAGCTCATTCCTGATGATATCCTCTGGGAATTTAAATTGGCGGTCCAACACCAAACATCTAGTCTTCTTCCTAAACATATCCTTTATGAAGGCTTTAGGATCGACACAT
This sequence comes from Thuja plicata, assembly GCA_018584345.1. Lineage (NCBI taxonomy): Eukaryota > Viridiplantae > Streptophyta > Pinopsida > Cupressales > Cupressaceae > Thuja > Thuja plicata. Next base: position 10,941 of record MU224170.1, on the reverse strand, counting down.
CTTGCCTTGGCAGTAGTTAAGTGATAAGGCTCAAAGAAAGTCTGCAAGCTCTTCCACCCTCCCTTTGTGATGATGAATTGGTGGGCATTGGTGATAATAGGGAAAATTGGTCCTTTTCCTCTCCCTATAAGTGCTTCCTCCTACAGGCCACCAATTTGCCTTATTATTTCTACAAATCCTAATTTCAAAGGGACCCTATATGGTAGGATGTTGGGTACTCCTCTAAAACCATACACTCTAAACACAGTAGAAACTGGGTATAGAATAACATCCCCCAAGTTATGCACCATTTTGAGCTTCTGATTGTGCTCCATGGGTCTCAAAAACTTCATTAGTGATACAGGGATTCTAGGCTCATCTCCAATAGGTAACCTTCTGAGCCTAGCTGTGAAACACCTATCAAATGTAATGAAGCTAGCCTCCTTGTTGTCCCATGAAATATCAGCATTCCATAACTGTACTAGCATATCCTCATCATCTCTGATTCTATGTAGGCTCATCTCTTCTTCAAAATAACCTGCCCCTTTAAATAGGAACATGTGCATGAGTAAAGAATACCAAGTGAAAGTCTTGGTGAGCTCTGAATTTTGAATACATTTCAAGCCTTCATGAATCAAATAAGCCAAATATGGGGCAAAATAAAAAATAATGGCAAGGTGACGATGCAGGATTTGGACCATCATAAACATGAGATGGATTGGCATCTCATTCCCCTCATCTTCCCCAAAGATCTGGCACAAGGCCTTGCAAACTCCTCTGGCCTTGGGAGTGAACAAATCAACCTTAAAAGGTTCTTTTGTGTTAGGACCTACTAACACTAGGTCTTCCACTTTTGCAAAAAACTCTATTAGTGGGCCTCCCGGTCCCCTGAGATAGCTCCTCTGAGCTTGGTATGTTTCCTTGAATTCATTAAAATCAATTTTATCCATAGGGCTGTCTGGTTCATTTAAACTGAACACTTCTCTTATCTCTTCAGCAGTTATGCTAATCATGACGTGCCCTTTACTATCCAACACTACCCTAGCTATATCATCATAGTTCTCTGCTATCTGCATGATTAAATTCACATCCATAAACACCCCAGATTCTACCAATTTACCCACATCAAATTGCTAGACATTACTGTCAGGAGAAAAAGATTTCCTCTGGCCAAAAACATTTCTGAAAAGGGCCAATCCGCTTATGCCCATATTGGCATCCCGCAACCATCTCCCATAGTCATACAATCCCTCTGCAATTCTGACTCGTGGGCCTTTATGGATTTCTTCCTTCAATTTAGTGTAAGCATTAGTTGATCTAGTCAACTGTTGGAGTAAGTCATCACATACATTTCTCTCCTGATAATCCACCATTCCCTTGAATTCTCTCCTAGGCGGCATTATGTGATGTAGGGTTTGAAATTTTACCACAGATTATATCTCTAATACCTATCTATATTTAATGCAATAAGCCCTAATACATTTGCAAAGGTTTTAAGAAATTTAATCACAGAAACAGAAGAATACTCGATCAGCAGATGATCTGATAGCTTTGACAACACTTCGCTTTGAAAATGCTCCGCTTTAGAACTCACCGATGATGCCCAATAAATTATAATTTTGAATGATGAATTAAAACCCAACATTTTATGCATTCAAATTTCTTTTTGCTGCAGACTTTCTAGGTGACACACATTCGCCATTATTTGTGTTGAGTTCAAACTTGCTGTTAGATTTTGCCATTTTAAAACATAGCCATTGATTTTACTACCTTTCTTTCTCATCCAATGGTTACAAGAAAGTCTTTCATAACATTCATCTACCGCAACACGTGGCAGCCTATTGCATTCCCTCAAAGGATAACTAGTGAGAAGTTTCATCTTAAGGCTTTGCGCCTACCGTTCGATCTTCCTTAACTTACCCGCAGGATATCTTTCTTTACACTGCAAATGGGCCCAAACATCTAGGACACGTGTCACCACAATGCAATTCCTTGAAGATTAACCATTGGGCAACTTTGCTTTGAGGCTTTACACCAGCCGTTAGATCTTCAAGATCTATTCTAGCTTTACTTCTTTCAATAATCCATGGCTTAAAATCTGGCAAAGACATGTGTCATCACGGCGCAATGCCTTGAAGCTTAAAAATTGATCAACTTTCTTTCAAGGCAAAGCGCCCACTATTGGATCATTGTTAAGTTACCTCATCTTTAAATAACTACCTTTTTATTAAGTGTGGTCTGCAGCTTGCATAATGGGACATGTGGCGGCATGTCGTATTCCCTCATTGATTAACTTCCCTTCATCTTGCGTTCAAGGCAATACACCTGCCATTAGATTAGATCCAAGATGTCGTGCTTTAACTAGTGCTTGAATTTTCAACTTTAACCCACTGATTACCAGGTGTCATTCTCTCGCGTTGCCTTGATGGTTATTATCCTTGCATCTTATCCTTAAGGCTTTACGTTGGCCATTGGATTTAATCTAAGATGCTTCCTTTTAATTAAATTTTAGGTTCAGCTTGGCCCCACCTGGACATGTGGCAGCTCCACGCAATGCCTTGAACCTTAAAGCATGATCAACTATCTTTTAAGGCTTTGTGCGCACCGTTAGATTCAATCTGATCAACTTAATCTAGCTTGGTTCTGACATTACAGAAATAGTTCATCTAACCCTATCTCAACTTTGGTACATATAAATTAGAGGCCTTTTCCTTCCGAAGTTACGATGACGGTCTTCTTAACATCTTCGCTATCATATAACGTTATGAAGTCCCACACAAAGCCTTTCGTAACCTCTGAACTATTTAATATTGTAACTGATTAACCTTACCAAAGTTACGCCAATCCACCAAATGCTTCATCGCAACTTCGTAACCGCAAACACTAACGGCCAACAAACACTCACGAAGGTCTGTAACCACTTGATCATTTGATTCATTACTATCATAGGTTCAGAAGTTCCTGAAGAAAGTGACAAACATTAATTCGACCGTTGACACATGTCATAGTCCATTCCTCGGTGCTTTCCATGTGGCATGCAAATTTATTATTTTTCATACTCATTACTCATTCCTGAATCCTAATTTCCTAATACTAAGCATTTACTTGATTGATAATTCCTTAATTCGTTTAAGCAAAAGCATTTACTTAATTTAATAATTCCTAAATTCATAATAGTAATTTCCTACAAGAAAATATTAATATAATTATTAATAATATGACATATACACTATTACTAATTAGTATTACATTCAATTTTAAACAAATTGCAAGTGCAACTACGATCTTGAGCTCTTTACAAAATTACATAGGCACAGAAATGAGAAAATTACAAAATATCTTTGTATTAACTTCCTTCAAAGTTTGAAATTTATACATCAATGATCAAGATTAAATGATCATAGTACCAGAGACTTCTACGTTCTATCAAAAAATTATAAAATATCATTGTATTAAATTCCTTGAAATTTATACATCAAATTCAATGATCAATGACAATGATCATAGTACAAAAGACTTCTATCAGAAAATTACAAGAGATTAAGCTTAGAAATAGTTATAAGAGTGATAGCTGGCAGCCTAGATTCTTCAGTATCAGTCTTGGTTTGCACCAAAGGTGTATCCATAGTAGATGAACCGCAAAGATAAGATACCCTATTTGAATTAACTGACCTCCCTTTATTGGCTCTTCATCTAATACTAGTAACCAGAAGTAGAACTGTCTCAACTACTTCCATCATCCATGTCAATGTGATAACTACAAGGCTTGAATCTCTCCAATGTTTTCCCACACCACCATTTCCCTCTTTGATGGCCAAGTAATCATTCTAACTGTATCCAATTCTTCAAGGCATTTGTTCCACTTGGCATTCGTTATGGCTCGAGATTCAGAAACAAAATTATTCATGTCAATCTCCTGCTTGTACAATTCATCCACAACTTCAAAAAAAGTTGAAATGTTAGCATCACCAACAAAATAAGAATCCACCTTGCTAGCATCCAAAATTTAGTTGAAAGAATCAACCCACTCCTACCAGTCCTTCAACTGTCCCTGTGTGTCCACAATAGCAGGGATACATCCTTCAGACTCTTCAGCATAAAACTTTAGCTTTGCCTGAATGTTTTTTAACTTGCCATTAAAAAATGCATATAATTCCTTTACTAATACCACCATTTCCTTAACATCAATTATTTTGTCAGGTAACTCCATTTTTTTTCCCATTAGTAAAATTAACCTCTCAAAGAATTGCAAGTGTGGGCCCCAAGTATTAAATAATGGGGTTAGTAAAGACAAGGCATTAGAACATTGATATTCTACCCCCTGCAAAGAAATGAATGTGCTATGAATGATTTGAGACTTCCCTTTTAAAACATTTACTCTATGCATTAGCACCTTCTTCAACGTCTCCTTTTCAGCAATTCCAGTATCAGCAAGCTTATCAACGTCCATTATTATGTTCTTTGTTGCAAGATTTGGAGCTGAGCCCCACTCAAACTCAGTTTGGAGCCCATCATCACCAGTTTCACCACCCTCTGTAACTGCCTTGGACTGATTTTTTAGACTATTTATTTCATCTATTAGCTCCTTCAGAGTCGTATCCAGGACAAAATTCTTCTTCAGTTTCTCTTCAAACCTTTTCCTAGTTGACACATAATCTCTAGATGTCCTTGCTAGCCTATTCTCTAAGTCCTCAACCACTGCCTTGTTCATGAAGGATGCATGATGTAGGATATTTTCTATCTCTGATCTTGTAGTCTCCTGCAACCTCCATATTAACTAGCTACCCTATGCTGTGTCTTGGATGTCAACCAATCTGGGCTTATTAGATTCTAGGGCCACACACCATACTGCTAGTGTCTTAGTGTCCATATTGAATCCAGAACCCCTCTGTAGTCCATTAGGACCAAAAGTTTCATAAGCTACAGCATTATCTTGCCTCTTGATTTGGTAAATTAAGAATGAGGACTCCAAGTCCCATCTAGGGATCAGCAACATGCCACTTCTCTTCACAAGATCTCTTGCCTCCTCCATAGTTAATGTTTCACTACTGGGATCATAGGCCTATAATTTTTCAATCATTTCAATAGTCTTTTCCTATGATTCCCCTGGTTTCAAAGACAATGTTAATTCATTCTTCTTAACTCTAAAGAGAAAAATTTTTAACTCATCGGACTTGATGAATTCATCATCATCTATAAACTCTTTAGCTTGGATGACCTTGTCATCCAATCTAGCTACAACCAATTCTAACTCATCTAGGGTCTTTTCTCCCTCTTCAGCCTATGATGTCAAAAAAAAATTTCTTAAGTCAGCAAAGTATTTCCAATTACCTGGCAGGATTTGTAGTGCCTTTTGCCTTGGCTTTTGTGGTACATTCATCAACTTTTGTTTCTTTGATGGCCCCTGGTCAGATGTGGATAGCTCAGTTTGTTCTGTTTCTACCATAAACACCACATCAGGCTCAACTTCCTCAGGGTTTATTTTTTCCTCCTCCTTCTCCTTAGGGATGTCTGGCAATTTAGACATAATATTTTTATAATTCTCTATACACATGTCAATTCTCGGCATGTATTTGAGATCAGGAAAGAAACAACGGAAGGTAGGGTCTTCCTTTTTCAATTCTTCCTCTACCCTTACAATATTGCACCATTTAAGGGCTCTCTCCTCACAGATATCTTCACTGAGCACATTTCTAATAACATCCTCATCTGCCATAGGCTGATTTGGAGCCAAATTGTGATTCCTCATTTCTCTCAATGCTCCTCTAAGGAAGTCTTTAGGGTCATACATCCTTGCTTTAGCAAAGGGCATTCTGAATTATCTCAAGAGTTCATGGATTTGGTCCACAACATCTTTACCTATAGAGAAATCTCCTATTTGGAACCTCCTTACCAGAAATGTTCCCTTATGTCTTTTAGGGCCTAAGTGTTCTCTATCCATCATGATAAGCTGCCATAGGAATTCTACTATTGCCAATATTTCTGGGACATATTTTGGCAGTAAGTGTGGAGGTTGAGGGCAACCATACAGTCTTATCATAGAAAAATTCTTTAAAAAAAACATATCACCCCAATTGTGGTTAATTTCATTGCTAGTTTTAAATGCTAGGGGTCTAAGCAATTTTCTAACTAGTAAAGGAAATCTATTCCTCACAATACCTAACATGTTCATTATTGGATCCACAAAATCCATATAAAAAGCAATGGAATTAGAGAAATGGTGAGTTCTATCCCATAACCTAGTCCAGAGCTGAAGCAGAATAGATCCTCCTGCATTCTCGGTCTCATTGATGAACTCTGGGTTGATGTAGCCAATATTGCAATAGAGGATCAGGTGCATTAGCATGGAGTAGTGATTGAACTTGAAGCTTTTCAAATCAGTCTTTGTTGTCATCAACTCAGTGTGCATTACATTGATGGTATTCTGGAAATAGGTAAAAAAAATCTCAATATCAAATGAATCTGCAACCTTCTTCGGCAACAACCTTGCCTCTTTAATTTATTTAGGAATATGCTTCCTCATAACATTTTTAGCGTAGTAACTTTTTTGTCTATGAAACAGGTCCTCCTCTTTCTTTAGGTCAATATCCACGCTCATAGCTCCCTGAAGGTCAAAAGCTTGAATAAAATTTGCCATGTCTAACATGTAGAGTATAGACTTGTCCTGCCTATGGAAAGCTTGTGTCACTGGGTTGTATGCTTCAATTAGCGATTTCATGAGGTCAATATCCAAAAATACCTCAAGTACTATCAACTTTCCCAAGTTCCTTTCCCATGGGTTTGAAACAGGAGGGCCTCTCAATCTATTGTTATAGAAATACATGAAGAGATCATACCCAGTTGTGTTAGGGTAGACAACATCCCTACAGAACACATAAGCATCCCTCCATTCATAAGCGTTAGTTGATTGCAAATTTGAGGATCCAGGCAAAAGTTTCATCCATTCTTCAACGTATATGTTTGGCCTCTTTGTTCTTGAAGCCAAACTCTTTGCCAGTTCTACAAAAACATTAGGAGATCCTTGTTCTGCCATTCTTTATGTATACTAAACTCTAAGTAGTAAGCTCCTTTTATGCACTTGGTTTCAATTTTTCAACTCTCTGTTGCTCTTCGACTCTGAAAATTAAGGATGCTCTATGAACTATGAAGTGTGAACTATATTTAATAACTAATAAGCAACTTAGTACTCACAAGTTCACAACCAGCCACCAAGCTACCTACTCTATTAAAAATTAAATTCTAATTTCTCATCAAGCGCACACGCATGAAATTAGTAATTACCTTTTTCATAAAAGTGTCACTGTCAAGTGTCAACTGTCACTTTCAGCATGAGTTTATATTTGGGGGTGATTCGAGAGCTAATAATTGGCATGTAGCTAAAGTTACGCTAATGGTACATCTAACGGTTAACCCTAGGTTAAAAACGGCCAAGAAACCCTAACGAAGCTCTACATACATTCCATTCTTTGGCACTTTCCATGTGGCATGCAACTCTCACTTTTCAACAACTTACGAAGTTACGCAAGAAGTTAGTCGGGACTTCAGAACCCCTAACCATCATTAAAATTAAACAGTTGAGAAGTTACAAGACAGCTAGCCGTAACTTCGTAACCCCTCACCATCATAATAACTTAACCATTGAGAAGTTACAAAACAATCATGCTTAACTTTGGAACGTATCACCATTGTGATTTAGTACACACGCATGAAATTAGTAATTACCTTTTTCAGAAAAGTGTCACTATCAAATTGTCAACTCAGAATTGTCACTTCCAGCATAGATTTGGCTGAAGTTACACTAACTATACATCTAACCCTAGGTTCTTATTCCAACTTACTCTCACTTTTCAACAACTTACGAAGTTACGCATGAAGTTAGTCAGGATTTCGGAACCCTTAACCATCATAAAAATTTAACCGTTTAGAAGTTACGAAATACCCAGGTGTAACTTTGGAGCCCATCAGTAGAAAAAATAACTTAACCGTTGAGAAGTTACGAAATAGCCAAACGTAACTTCGGAACCCATCACCATCAAAAATAACATAACCGTTGAGAAGTTACGAAAAAGCCAGACGTAACTTTAGAACCCATCACCATCATAATAAATTAAGTGTTTAGAAGTTATGAAATAGCCAAACGTAACTTCAGAACCCATCACCAACATACTAAATTAACCATTGAGAAGTTATGAAATACCCAGGCGTAACTTCGGAGCTTGGAGTGGGTTCCAAATTTCAATGTGCCATGTGGGATTTAATTTTAGATTTCAAAAGCGTCAGACTTCTCATTTAGTCAGTGAAGTGAATCATGGATTCATGATTTAGCATTCTGAATCAGTTAATAACTTAATACATATAGGTATTTATAATTTTATACAGAATCATAGTTCACAGTCACAATCACAAATACTTAAAAGTTTAATTTACACATTTTTCAATTTATAAAACTATTGTTCAATTTCATGAATCATGATTCACGTAAAAATAAAAATAGTAACCTGTAACACTATTTGAAAAAGAGTCTTCTAGTTCTAGTTCTCATATGTATACACTTACAGTATAATGTATTACTATTAAATTCAAAAACTGGTATTAGGAATTTCGGTATACAATGTACATAATACTAGTAACTGAATCACTAATTGAGATTCACTGAGTAGTGAGTGACTGAAGTTCTGAACGGTTTTGGTTTCCCCAGAAGGAGAAGTGAAAAGCTTCCAACTGTTTCCAACAGTTAAAACCAAAATGAAAAGCACATAGTCATACTACATTCGAATTTCATATTTATAAATTACAACTACAAGTCTACAAGTAACAAAAATTTTCAGTTTCACAAAGAAAAAAAGATCAGTCGATGCGCAAACCAACAAATAACCAGATCATCTCCTCCTGGAACCCCTCCTGGTCGAAGCCATGATCGTCAAAAATGACGCGCATCTCTGCCTTGTCATGTTCTACTTCAAGTTCAAACATGTCTCTTTGGTATCCGGTGTAACTGGTAGCATGATCCCATGCTGCAGACATAAGATGACTAAGGATATCCTGCTGAATCTCCTCCTCCATATCCAAATTTGGTTGGATAAAAAATTCTGGGTTATCATTTGATGATCCCTCAGCTACTGGAAGACCCATTCTGAATTTTTGTCTTCCAAGGTTCCAAGAATCCAAATTTAGAAATTTAGAAAGCGCACTGTGTTCTGCAATTTCACTACCAAGGAGTATATAAAGAAAATAATCACCAACTTGCCAGGCACAATAAATTTTGAAGGAATGTTTCACGTAAGGTGGCTTGCCATGGAAAAGTAAATTAATGAATATCAATAAATAAAAATTGTAGACATTCGTATCCACCTTTGTACCCTGCGTAACTTAGCTCCAAAGTTGAAAAGACAAATAATCAATGTTGATAAATCACAACTCATTTCCCATAAAATTATCCTTTTAAATGTCTAATCAAAATCTTGGCCTGGATTATGTAACTACTCAAGTTACGCAGACTGCCAGCGTGTGCTTGGAACCACCATATACTAGCAGCGATTATAAATTTTGAACTAACAACTTGGCAGCCACATTAAATTGTGAAGGAATATTTCACGTAAGGTGACTTGACACCGAAAAGAAAAATAATGAATGTTTACGAATCACAGCTCATATCTCATACAAATTATCCTTTTTAATGTCAAATCAAAATCTTGGCATCAATAAGTCTCATTAATAATTAATTGCACTTTGCAGTTTGAAGTCCAATATTTAAATGCTAAACCTTTAACTCTTTAATCTGCGGTCACCTTCATGTTAGCTGAACCCACGTCAGTACAAGGACACGCGTCACCACAAGGACACGCGTCATTCAGACTTAATGACTTGATAGATTTCGATCATCTTGAGACTAAGTCATTAAGTGGGTCGTCCGACCAAACAAAATCTGCTTGCCTTTTACCTTAAACAGGGACGTTGCGTATCTTCGTAACCTTTAGCCATCGACCCTCCTTTTAGCCTGCCGATGCTACGCAAGCTGTCCTCACAAAATGGTCATCACTATCACCTATCAGTAAATGACACGTAGCACCCAACTTGACACATATTCCCATCGCTATGTTTTGAATATTCGCCAATATATTTTTTATACTTTAAATGTTGTTTTTTATTCGCCAATATATATTTTTTATAATATAAGTATTGTTTTTTATTCGGCAATATATATTTTTGCATACTATAAATATTGTTTTTTATTCACCCATATTTATTTTTATACTATAAATATTGTTTTTTATTCACCATTATATATTTTTTATACTACAAATACTATTTTTTATTCACCATTATATATTTTTGATACTATAAATACTGTTTTTAATTCGCTAATATATATTTTTTATACTATGCATACTATTTTTTATTCGCCCATATATATTCTTTATACTATAAATACTATTTTTTATTCGCCAATATATATTTTTATACTATACATACTATTTTTTATTCGCCATTTTATATTTTTTATACTATAAATACTATTTTTTATTCGCCAACTGAGATTATTTTTATTCTTGGACAAAAAAAAAAAATTGCCAAAAAAATTAGTAATTTCCTCTGTAGTTTTCTAAATTTTGCCATTTTTTACACCTTTTTTGAAAGGGGGGTTTCTTAAAGACTACCCTGCTAATGTGCCTAGCCATTGAATGGTGCAATGATAGTAAGTTTGAATGTTGTGAATCAATAGTACCTTAGGAGGAATTTGGGAATGGGCTCCCATTGGATCTATCTCCTCTGCATGATGAACCATAACTGATTGAATGTTTGAAGATATTAAATTGATGATCACCGAGATGCGAAAAGTTAATGCAAGACATTAAATCAGTTAATGTATTGTATTTTCATTGATGTCAACTTGATATAATTTGATTAGTTATATATACATATTGTCAAAGACTTCAAAGAACCAAAGAAATAAAGGCTATG
>MU224169.1:5576945-5602862 GCA_018584345.1 Thuja plicata | reverse complement strand
AGGGGAACCCTCCCATAAGGGTCCCAGGAAAAGGCCACAGCATGAAGAACCCTGCCATAAAATTTCTGCAGCCAAACATCACTTCTGACCACAAGAAACAGCGCAAGTCTTCGCCACAACAAAGGAATAGCACCCCACAAGCCTTCATAGGCATTGATCGCCCCACCCCACTGATCTAAAGGCACAGAGTACACAGATCTGTCCTCCAGCCCAACCCATAAATCTGCCTAAGGAGAGACAGAGTGTCTCCTCTGCCTCCGCAACCACACACCTACAAGAGAAAGCCAGTTCCCCGTCCAAGATGTCCACATAGGCCATACCACTGGATAGGAAACACTGACTCTCCCACAACCCTCACAGACTCTTCCAAGCGCCACATCCATAGCAGGCCAAAAAGAAACACTGTTACCTCCGTAGACACCATTCTTCACAGGCAAAACCGTGCAGACAGAGCACTCCAACTGTGAGCCGTTCCAGGCCTCACAACCCCAGAAAATGGCGCAGCAAGAAAGGGACGCATCCTCCCTCAGAGCAACTAGATCCACTGCCAATAGGCGCACCCTCTGACACACCCAGGCCAAGCCCGAAACAACATCCACAGCACAGAACAAAGAGATATTTTATGAATGTTTGAAGTAGAGTAAACCGTAATTTTGACACACCTTGACTCCATAGCTTATAACTTATTGTGTATTTATCAAAATTCAAATTTTTTTTCCTGATAGAAAGTAGACTCCAATTTGGAGGGCACTATTACTTTTTTTAAAAATATTCTCTTTTCTACTATTTTCATTGAACGTCAAACTCGGAGGTTTATATTGCATAAAAAACCTACATTTGATGCATGTCAAAAAACATAGACCTAATTAATTTAACAATTGTCAAATCTATATTTGTTAGAAAGATCATTCAGAGTAATTGTGTGATGAAAAAGGGAATCTCTTTATTCTTCCATTTGAGCCCCGCGCTAGAGCCCCGAAGCCCTGAAAACTGCATATTTTTGTTAGCATTTGCAAATGGCTTCTAATCAGAGGGTTTTGATAGAAACTACTTTCGATAGGAAGTAGTTTTGATCGAAAATAATTAGTTTCGATCAAAAGTACTTTCTTAGTTTAACATGGGTATGGGTAAAAACCCAAGCAAAATCTTCACTAGTTAGTTTCGATCAAAATTAAGAATGTTCCGATCAAAACAATCAGGTACTTTCTATCGAAGGTACCCGACTAAATCCTCCCAGCTCATGGATTTCATCAGGAATTGCTTCCTCCAAAAAAGTGTAACCCACTATTTTGGGTTCACCCACCCCCTTGAAGGTATATATCAATTATGTTTGTTTTTCTTTTCCTCAAACCAGATGTGTCTATATCGCATTGTCAGAATGTTAAGTAGTTTTTAATTTTAAAAAAATTTAGATATAATTTTTCTTCAACGATTGTGATACTATAGAATCACACCCACACCCAATAAATATATATTTTTTGGGGTTTGAAATTTCTTAATTTATTTGAACAATTTACACATGAAAGTACCTTGTTTTAATCACTACACCCACCATGATCCCATGAACCTTAGGTTAAAGGTAGTTATTTTGAATTTCCTAAAAGCTTTTGGATACAAAGTGCTTAATGGACATAAGTAGGCAAAATGGATGGTAAGAACATGATGTATTTTGCTTGGAACCGATGGATAGAAGTTGCAGGATATAAGTAGTTGCATGCTAAATAAATAATCCTATCTCCTATGCTATGTTTATGGGTAGTCTCCTTCATGTAGCCGAATTTTGTGCAAGAGTATCAAATGGAAACTAACACTTCTTTCTTAGTATTAAATGATAAAATATGTTTATGTGTCGAAAGTTGTGTATGCTAACCGTTTTGTAGAAATCAAGTCATGGCACATTCAAGAATACCAGCATGGTGTTGAAGGAGTCAACGACAACCATTACCCACATAAGCGCCAGCATAAACAAGGAATTAAGTAAGCAATTGAAGAAGGGCGTGCCGCGGGAATTTCACGGAGGAACAAGTCAATTCAGTTCATAAGTAAACACCATGTGTAGATCTAGAACCACTGCATGCTATATTCTGGGAAGAACTTGAAGACTTTATGTTGTTGTTCGATATTTTCTGTTATGAGCACTTTGTATCCATTAGTAATCCTCATTAATGGAGTGATCCTAGATTTAGGGAGTAGTGTAGTTTCTCTTTAAATAAGCTGAATTTTGTGACTCTGAGTGTGGAGAGATAGTTGATATAATTTCTGGAATAGAAGATGACATTGTAACACAGTTTTACCTTCCAAGTACATTTTCTCCATGAATGAATAGAGTGCATAATTTGAGTTTCAGTCTCTTATCTTGATTGCATTTCTATTCACTCATCCAAGGGGGCCCACTTGGTGAATGAATCATTTTATTAGATTAGAAGTTATTTCCTTGTTCATTAAGAAGTAAAGAGAACTTTGTTGTTCTTGCAACCACTGGTAACAGAACTGGTGGACTGTTCCTGTAGCATAGGTGAGTAGAGTAACCCCTATTCATGATTACTATTTTGTTAGAGTAAACGCATTCACTTGAGATAGTATAGATTCCTGAAGCATAATGTATTTCAATTCCATAGGTTTAGTCATGAGAATCAAGAAGGTTTGAAGCATATACTTTGCAAATACCATTTCAAGTTTGCGTCCCTGGTCAATAATTAAATGACGCCAAATAATCTACTTAGCAGTCATCTAGGGTGTCCAATCCTGAAGTAGCAGTCCAATGCTATGTGTTTCTAAGACAATTGTTTAGCCAAGCATTTTTGGTGCTATTGCTGGGGATGGTGTTAGTTCAAACCTACTTTGGTGTTCATGTTTCCAATTTTCATAATCTAAGATTTAATTTCAAGAAATCCTTTTATGCATAGAAGAAGATATCCTCATGGGAGATTCCTCCCTGGTCAATACCAGACTGAACCATTTGATCTTTTCAATCCCGAGCCTAAGGAACCCCAAGTAGATAGTGAAGAAGAAGATTTGTTTGAAAACCCATTTACTGACGCCCAAGGAGAAATTTTATCGCCATCGTCCTCCGAAGAATCACTACATTTGGAAGTCCTTTTTGATGAGCCTGAGTATCAAGACAACCCATTAGCTCTTATTATCTATCAGCCTCAGCAACCAAAACAACCAGGACCTTCTCCAAGGATGGCTCAGCCTACCTTTCCCTTCCCAATTCCTCCTTAATAGGGTAACCAAAACCTGAAGAACATTCCAGCCGCTGCACTAAAAAAATTCTATGGACTTATCACCAAATATCTAGAGACCTTCCTCTTCGAGTTTGACATTCTTTGTAGGAGCTACGACTACACAACTGATGCCCATAAGATGAAGTTGTTTCAGTCAAATCTTAAAGAGGCTTCTCTAAGGTGGTTCATGGGCCTCTGAGCTAATGTTGTAGCAAATTGGAATGCTATGAGCAACATGTTTCTTGCCAAATATAAAGAGTACTATAGAGGATGGGATCTAAAAGGAGATGACATCTTCAAGATGTCACAAAAAGAGGATGAAACCTTGGAAGACTATGTTTCAAGGTTTATGTTTAACCTGCAACACAAAACTCAACACCAATTGAATGAGGAATCAAAGAAGCATCTGTTCCTCAAAGGTGTCAATGTTGAGAGCATAGAAGCCTTGGACCTTATGGCTGGTGGGGACATCAGTCAGAAAAATTGGGCAAATATCAAAACCATATGTCTTAATTACTCAAGAGCTACAGTAAAAAAGGAAGAGGACTAAGGGACCTGCCTCATAAGAAAAATGGCTCTGGAGTGTCTAGGATAGAGCTGTCCAACCTCCTGTCTTACTTCAAGAAGGACATTATCAATGACGTAGCCACTCAGTTGGACACCATGCAAGCTTGAAGGAAGAAAGAGAATGCAAAAGCTATGCTGACTGAATTATGATCCCACTGTAGAGAGAAGAAAAGAAACTGTAAGTGCAAAACTGTTGCATCTATGGACACTACCTCAATGCCCACTGAGTTCAAGGCAATAGAAGAGGAGAATGGAGAGGTCTTTTATGTGGCCCAAAGGTGACCATGGGATCAGAGACAAGGTATGCCTCAAGACCCCCTAAATCATTTTGGTTATAATAATAATAATAGTAATCAGTGGCAGAATCAAAACCCCCACAATTATGGCCCTAAAGGACAGAATTGGAATAATAACTAGCCTAACCAGCAGCCATAGAATAGCCAAAAGTATCAGCAGCCTCAGTATAACTAGAACTTCTAACAGTAGTTTAACTCTTACCATCAGTAGTTTAACCCATACCAATAGAAGTTTAACCCTTACCAGTAGCCACAGTAGAATAACCAATGGCAACCATATGGTAACTGGAAATAGCAACCAGATGGTAACTGGAAATAGCAACCTCAGTGGGGACCCAATCAGCCTAATCAGCTGCAAGCTATCATGCCTCCACCTCAGCAACAAGATATTATGCCTCCACCTCCTACAACCAATAATAGTCCTCAAAAGCCACAATAGCCTACGCAAACAAATCCAAATCATCATTACAAGCAGCAGGCTTATTCACTGCAAGTGAATGACATCCACCTAAGATCAGGAACCACATTGCCTACACCAAGGGCACCCATAATAACTAATGTTTCTGATACTGAGGAAGTTCCTGACAATAAAAACACTATTGTTCCACCTGTTGCACCGCCTGTTTCAGCTGAGAAAATTCCACCTTATCCACAAAGATTAGCCCAACCATCAGTAACCCCTAAAGAGAATCCTATTGCAACTGATCTAACCAACTGAAGAAAATGACTATCCAAATACCATTATTAGATGCCCTCAAGGAAATTCCCATTTATAATAAAGCAATCAAGGAAGCCTGTATCAAGCACCCTGGTAGGAAAAAGAAAGATCTTGATACTATCCATGTTCTTGGGCAGCTTTTTGATCTTATGCTTGGTAAAGCCTTGATGCCTAAATACTCTAAACCCGGGAGTCCAATGGTTACCATTCACATTAATGGTATACAAATACAGGATGTCTTGGTTGATTTAGGGGCCTCTATTAATGTTATGACTATGGATGTGTTGTTAAGACTTAGTATCATTTGGTTGAGGGAAACACCCACCATTCTCTAGTTAGCTGATAATTCCACTGTCAAACAAGATGGTATGGTAGAGGATATTGTTATCACACTAGATTCCTTGGATTACCCCTCAGATTTCATCATCCTATCTCCCAAAGCCACACTAGGAGGGTATCCATTAATCCTAGGAAGGCCTTGGTTAGCCACAACAGATGCTTGCATTGCATGTCACTCAAGTAAAATGACCATATCTGATGGCATTAATACTAAGAAATTAACTCTGTATTCTCTAGCCAAACCCCAAGCTGAAATTGACCAAGTTGTCTGGTCAGATCTAGGGGATGCCCCCCTCAAAGCCAATTCAGTACAGTAGCTTATGGTTATTGGTAGAGACCCATTCTTGTCCTCACAAGAGGAAGATGATGTACAAGTAGCAATCCTTATAAACCAGTATGGCTCTAAAGAACCCTCTTGTCATGTTCCTGATTGTTCCCTACAAATCATATTGCCCAAGAAGTCCTCGTCTAAGTTTCCTGCAGTACCTGATTATCTCCATACTTTGTTACCCCATGAAATAAAGTCACCTTCATTTGCAGAAGTTCTTATGCTGGATAAAGTCAAAATAGTACCAATTGCCTTAGGGAAGGAATTGAATGTCAATAAGAATCTCACTGAATCTCAGATGTCTAGCCTTCTCCAACTATTAAAAGAGAGTCAGCAAGATTTTGCATGGGACTATACTGACATGAAAGGACTTGACCAAAAATTGTGTACCCATAAGCTCTATATCATTCCTGAGTCTAGACATATTAGGCAAGCTCAAAGAAAAATAAAGCCTGTCCTAAGAGATATAGTAAAGGCCGAATTGCAAAAACTCCTCCAAGTTGGCTTTATATATCCTATTTCTGACAACCAGTGAGTCTCCCCTCTCGTAATTGTCCCAAAGAAAGGTGGCAAATGGCGAGTTTGTGTGGAATATAGGGAGCTTAATAAAGCCACCAAGAAGGATCACTTTTCACTGCCCTTCATTGACCAAGTACTTGAAAACCTTGATGGTAAGAAGTATTTTTCATTCCTCGAGGATTTCAGTGACTACAACCAGATCCAGATATCTCCAGAAGACTAGGATAAAACAACATTCACCTGTCCATGGGGAACATTTTCTTATTCTATATTGCCATTTGGATTATATAATGCACCTGCTACTTTTTAGAGGGCAGTAATAAGTATTTTCTCAGACATTGCTACTGACTATGTTGAAATATATATGGATGATATCACTGTATATGGAACTACATTCGAATAAGCTCATGCTAATTTGGGTAACGGATGTCGTTGACTCCTTATATATGTCCACTTGCCTTATTAGCCAAACCCACAAAAAATTCAACTAAATGTCCTTATATCTTTTCTTATCCCTTCAATGTTCCATATCTCTCACATAATTCTTGTTTCTTGCATGTAAACTTTACCTAACCTTCTTCTAAACAATAAGGACACTATGAATCATTCATTCATTTTGTTTTTCCCCAATGAAACATTTCCTTACTTGAATGTTTCTTCCCTCACCACTTCTACATTCTTACATTTTATCCTTGTATCATCCTAAAAAGTAAACACCCTTAATTAGGTGCTCATTTTATCCCCATTTTAGTATACATTAACATTTGTGATCACATCCAAAGAAACATCGTGCCATCAAGGTATAAGGTGATTTACAATTTAGATCTATTCAATTCTCTCTTTCCTTATGCAATCTCCTTTCATTTTCAAGGTTGATTCCTAAACAAGGGTTTCATTAAGGAAAACCACTTTAGCGAACCTTCTTCCTCAAATTTTTGTGTGTATGAACAAGTTATGGAGCCACCAAACAATAATTGAAAAGATCAAATATAGTCAAAGATCTTGCTATTGGTCTCTTTTCAATGAAATTTATAGGATCAATAGTTTTCAAGGAAATTTGGAAAGGTTGGGATTTAGTGAGGCACCTTATTTCTCAAAATGGAATTATATTTGTTGATAATAAAATTTGTGGTGAAAGAACAATATGGTAGATTCTTTGCCATAGGAATAGGCCTCTTACAATGTTGCAAGGATGCTCTGCTAGGAGTTTTGTAGAAAAAGTATTAGACATTTGAATGATATCATTATTGATGATCACCTCATAACATGGGAGGATATCTATTATTTATGGTTACCTCATAACATGGGAGGAGATCTATTCAACATATGGAATCCCATAAGGATAGTGAACTTACATAGTTCTAAGAGAGGCACATCAATCATTGTCTCTTTCTAGATAATGTATGGTGGATAATATCAGATTCGTCTCTTTTAGAGGGCCTTATGGCTTACATTTTCCTTGTATTAAGGATAAAATTATATATTCATCCCTTGTTTATAATGAAGATATATTTTTCCATGTTAACACCTATTGGGGCTTAATCTAGGTTCTCCTTCCTGGTGCAAACATGTTGAGAACTTGTGGTGTAGGCTCATGGAGCCTAAGAAGAAATGTTTCAAGTGGAGATTGATACTTCATAGGTTGCTTGCAAAGCAGCCCAATGGGGACTTCAACCTGTGCATAGTTTACAGAACTCCTAAGACTTTGAGACACATGTTCTTTGATTGTATGTTTGATAGAGAGATATAAAATTTATATTGTTTCTTTCTAAATTTGAATATCATTATTTTTGATATTATATCTAGCAACATCATGGGCCTTAGAAAATACTTTCAATGTTTTTTTTGTGTTTTTTTTTGTCCACTCTTTCAATTGAAATCCTTTGGCTTATTTGGAAATTTTGAAATCCTTTGAGTTATTTTGAAATTTAGAAATTGCAATGTGTTCAGTGGCAAGACTAGAATTCTTATTATTTCTCTGAGTAGACTAATTTTTTTATGATATTGGGTCTTTGTCATTATGAAACTATCCAGAAAGAATTTTGAGAACCTAATGCGGGATAGAACAACTAGAGTCTCCAAATGGGAGGTCTCTGATGGCTCTACGTGGAGAAGAAGAAGTGAGGAAAGAACCCCATTTAAAATAGCATTGCACAACTTCATCGCAGACCTCTACTTACATAGGGTTAGGGGAGGTAGAACCGATACTCCACCACTAGTAGCTGAGCCTACATCTGTTATTCCTCCAACAGCTAGTGGACCAACTACAGTAGAGGAGCCACTCCCAGTAGCAGAAGCAGTGTTCCATCCCTACATCCAACAGACTATGAAAGACAAAGAACCTATATGGATGGAGGGCCAGGCTGGCTGGATGGCTTGGCTTAATAGGCGTAAGGTGGATACATATCATGATTAGAAGAATTCAGTTTTTTGTATATTGTACACAAGAGTGCTAGACGTTATCTTTATATTGCATTGCACACATTTTCTGAGTATATGCTGGTAGAACAGGTCAAGCAAAGAAGTAATTATCTGATGTTTCTATGTTTTATTGTGTATATGATGTTATTTCAAACTGCTCGATATGAGTTGATAGTAGATCAAAGTTTTGTAATATTCTGTAAATAGTTATATAAATTAAAATTGTTGAAGAATCTTTAAATTTTGTAAAGAAAATACAGTTGATAGGTGTGAAGACAAATTTCTTAAGTTTTGCCAAATCCACCTTATTTAAATCTAAGTGGGAGGATTTCACAAATATAAAGACCAATTTTCTTTAGCCTTCAGATGTTATATTGCAAATTTCTATATAGATATGTATGTTAAATGTTAAAACACATATAAGACATTTTAACCAATTGATAAAACTTACAACAAATCAAAAAATATCATCTATAATTAGTAATTACAACCATTAAACTTTAATATAAAATCTAAATAGGAATTAACATTTTTTTGTTTTTAATAAAAGATTTTAAAATAAAACATATCTACAACAAGAAATTATATTTCTCTTAATTAAAAGTTGTGAAGACAAACGCTTTGACACCTTTCCAACTAGTATGCATTAATTTAATTTCCTAACTATCTCTTATTTATTCTATAAGTTCTGGTGGATTCGAAGTCAGAGATGGAGAAATTCTGAGAGGTGCACAGAATGATCTCCGTGGAATGGAATCAACCAGATCTTCACAACTGTAACCTGGCAACACACTCCATTCCATGGACTCCAAATTAAAGGTCAAAAGATTCATGCTTCCTCTAATTGTAAGCCAAATTTTATTTGATGAAGCCGCAACCATAAAATCTGTTCCATGCGATGACTTGACTGTATCTTCCAACAAATCCAGGGGAGTAACAGAAATGAGTGACCATTTTTCATTGTCTGGTGATCTCGAATCCAACTCCCATATTCCCACCAAAGTGTGCTCGATAAAAGGAAAACCACCCCATAGTTTGCCGCCTTCCTCAGCTGCCTTTTCTAACCTCGCCACCAGAATCAGCTTCCCATTACATGTCACTAAAGAAGGCAGAGAGGGGCAGAAATTATGTCGAAGAATGTCTATCTGTGGAGGTAGCCCTCCTTTGATCTCTTTAAACTTGAACTCTCGGGAAGCAATGCCATAACAACCCAGATGACGACCAAAGTCCTTGGTAAAGTATACCATGCCATTATGTAGTGTGCTCTTCCAATGATGTATATGAGAACCGAATAGCTGAAATGGAGAAGGAATATCCTTCCACTCATCTGTACTGGAATCATAGAGCTGAAGTTTATTGGAGAAGTGTACAGAAATAATTTCAAAGTGATCAGCCTGGACAATCAGTTCAACAGCCGTACAGTTGAACGTCTTTTTAGGAGGAGGCAAGAATCTGTGCTGATTGGTTAAAAGATTAAATATCACAGGCTTATTATTAAAATCAAGAAAGAGAAAAAGACCATCTGCTGCGGCACAGAGGTAAAGCATGGTGGGATACGAGTGGTAACATTTGTTTTGGTCACACGTGTTTTCCTTCCATGGTAAACGGATTTCAAACCACCGGTTGAGAGCGGCACAGAAGAAAGCGAGTCCATGGCAGCTTTGTTGAGTCACAAAATGGTCTGTCTTGTTAATGACATTGAAATTGGTGGAAAATATTGTCGTGTTCCAGGCCTTACAAATGCTCTTTGCCCTCATCAACGATGGCACAGGAAGCCTTCTCAGAATCTCCAATATTGTATCGTGGTCTAGATCGGGATTATTATTAGCCTCCAATTGGATATGAGAATTATTTTCATTATTACTGATATGAGTTGAAGCATTTACTTGCACTGTTTGTTCGCTTTCTTCAGTAATTGCACCATATCTTATTTCAAAGGCCCTTCTTAATGTTGAAAATGGAACTGGAAGATATTTGCACCACCGAGAAATTGTGGCACGCCAGAAGAGTTTGAATTCCCCCTTCCATCGGTATATTTCGTCAGCACTTCTCAACTCATATAGAATGCTCTCCATGACTGCACTGTCCACCTCCATTATTTTTCTTTTTTTTTAAGATAATGGGCGCTTCTTGCGGAAAAACAATGTAATATTCTATGTAATGTAACTTGTTGAAATGAAGTAGTATTTTATGTATATTTATATTTAACTTTTGATTGAAATCAGGCCGACATTATTATCACTATAGGTATATTTTTATTCTGTGTAACTTTTAATTTGTAATAGAAAACTTGTTGTTCAAAGAATAGTGATAATTTGGTTTGTAAATTATTAATTTTTTATAATCACCGATTATTCTCATGCACTTTAGATATGGACTCCCAAGGCTCTGAGTTTCCATATTTGATTCCTTATACCAGCTCCACCAATTTTTATGGGCCAACATATTTTGTCTCGTGACATTGAGATAAATTTCTTCTTTTCATATGCTCCCTGTCAAAGAAACATCTCATTGTTTTTATCAATTTTGCATAAGCCCCTATTGACAAAGAAAGGCAAGACATAAGATAAATAGGTATTTTTGAAAGGGTTTCTTTTAAGCATCCCATGTTAGCCATTTAGTTTTTCACGAGCCCATCTTTATATTCATATTTTCTTTGATTGGGTTCCACACCTTAGTGGACCTTAAGCTCTTGTCCAAAGGTAGACTTAGATATGTGCATGGAAGCTTGTCTTTCCTAAACCCCAGTAAATCTAAACTTTCTCTCTCAATTCTTGGTTTAACAAAAAAGAAGATATCGTTTGATTTTCATTAGTTGATATATTTCCCTGAGGATTTTGAGCAATTTTTTATTTATTTTGGCTTCCACATTATTTTTCATTTTCAAATAACATTTTTTCATCTACAAACTATTGATGAGAAATAGCTTGAACTAAGTCGGTTATCTTGATTCCTTTTAGAGTTACATACTCCCATGCTTTTGATATAGATCTACCAAAATCCTCCATCATGATGACAAATACAAATGGAGATAATAGGTCTCTTTGGCAAATACCCCTTGAACCTTCAAAAAAGACTTTTGGTGTGCCATTCACTAGGATTAAAATCCTTGGGCTAGATATGAAGAAAAATATTAGAGTTATTTATGCTTTGCAGAAACAAGAATCTTCCAAGCATTTCCATATAAACCTCAAATCCACTTTATCATAGGATTTTTTGATGTCCAATTTAATGATCATGCTTGGTTCTTTATTGTTTTTGTTGGAAATCATTGTGAAGATTGCTAGAAATTATTGGCATTATGATGAGTTTTGTCATTGATGTCAAAGAGCCAAGTAATGGCTATCGGAATACCCATTGTACATACACCAAAGTTAAGCATCGTGGACAAACTTGAAGCACTTGAATCAGAACGAAACAGGCACATGATGGGATTGAACGCACTACAAGAAGCATGGGATACAATTTTGAAGAATATCGGAGATAGGTACAAGTTCCTCATGGATAAACTATAAGGATATGCCACATGCAAATATCATTTAGCACAGCACTGAGTGCCAAAAAAGGGGAAGTATAAGAAAAAGAGAAGTATAATAATGATATATCTAAAGGGAAGTATATCAGCATATACAGAGTATACAGGAATCGGCAGATGCAGGACATATGACATTTTTTTT
This sequence comes from Thuja plicata, assembly GCA_018584345.1. NCBI lineage: Eukaryota > Viridiplantae > Streptophyta > Pinopsida > Cupressales > Cupressaceae > Thuja > Thuja plicata. The sequence goes on along the minus strand of MU224169.1, from coordinate 5,590,770 downwards.
GCCATCAATACCAAAGGGGAAGATTGTTGGAAATCATTGTGAAGATAGTTTGAAATCATTGGCATTATGATGATTTTTTCATTGATGTCAAATATCCAAGTAATAGCTATTGAAATACCTATCGGACATATGGAAGAGTTATCAGAATAAGGAGGTTAACTATCGGAAGCCAACCAATATCAATCGTAACAAAAATCTCACAGCAACTGACAAGAGGAAGAATAGGAAAATGGTCTATGGATTGATCGAGATTAAGTTTTTGATTAACCCTAAGATCAAAGGTCAGGAATGAAGGACGAGTGACGGAGATTCAATGATAAGAAGCTTAAGGAACATATCAGAAAGAAAAAAGGATAAGAAGTTATGGAGATGAAATTGAGCAGAGAAGCAAATTGAAAGAAGAGCAGAGAAGAGAAAAGATATTTAGAGCATAAGGGATCTTACAATCCTTGGAGGAAGCGTATAAGGGTCATTACAATCTTGGGAAGACTCCTAACATTTTCAACAAGGTATTGTAAATCTCTTAACCAAGTAGTCTCTAAAAACACTGTTAACTTCATATTGTGTGATCTTTTAGTAAATCCTTTAACAGGGCGAATGTCATATAGGTAGGATTAAATCTCTTAGCGGAGTAGTCTTAATAGGACTCTAGATATACTTAACAATGTATCAGTCACTCCTAATCGGGTGAGTCACTCAGAAGGTGACATATTGTAATCCCTAAATGGCAAAAATTTTATCTATAGTCAAGAGTTGTGGGTGTCATCCCCAGCGCATTTTTTCCGTCTAACCAAGGTTTTTTGTGAAACCAAAATCTATGTGTTATGGGTGTGTGGATCTAATTATGAGTTATTGGTATTTAGTTTATGATTTTCAGTTACAACATATCAGTTATACTGTGTACACTATCAGTTAATGTTATTATCGGTTGATGCGTAATTAATTGAAGTGAAAAAGTATTAGAAGTTTGTCAATACTAATTCATCCCCCCCACCCTCTCAACACCTAATATTTCCAATTAACAGTTTTGGATGGATTGAATAACTTCTCTTTCTATTATAACTCCATCAAAAAATGATCTTCCATTCACATATCTTGTTTATTCCTATGAAGTTATGAACGGAAGGATTTTCCTTAACCTATTTTCATGATCTTTAACTAGAACTTTATATACTATATTGTGCAAGGATATTTTTCTAAAGTTATCTTGCAACAATTCATTTTCCCTTTTTCAAATTAATACAATAAAGGTATTATTAATTTCTTTTAAAAATATCCACGCATTTCACGCTTATTCCCAACACCTCGGTCGTTTCTGATCCTTGAATGTGATTGCATTTTTTGCAAGAATCCTATTGGAAAATCATCTGAACCTAGTGGTAATTAGAATGAAAGTTGTTAATTGCTGAAGTGATTTCTTGCTCAAAATATTTTTCTAATAGAATTCTATTTTGGTTTCCTCATACTATGCTTAAGATATTGTCTATCAATAGCTTCTAAGTTTATAAGATGATCCCTTCAAATTATTCAAAATCTCTATAAAAATGAAACAGATTCCTTAGCTATTGCCTCTTAATTTTAAATAATATTTCAATACACATCTTTTATCTTATGGATTATATTAATACGTCTTTTCCTCTTACTATTATGGAAGAATTTGGAGTTTTTATCACCCTCTTCCAGCTAGATCCACCTAGAATTTTTCCTCCAGAAGGCTTATTATTTAGCTACTATCTCCTCATATTCCTTGATTAATTCCTTTTCTTTAAGAAATCTTGTTGAATCTGTCCCTTGTTGAATTTCCTCTTCATTTAATTCATTGAAATCTCATTCAATATTTTTCTTAAAGGAGAAGATATTTATAAAATGTTTTGTTATCTATTTCAATAGGTTATTCTTTGTTGTGTTTTTAATTTGGAAACCAAACAAAATTATTTGGATCCCTAAAATTGGGATTCTTTCCACTGTTTGATAATTAAATCCATGAACCCTTTATCCTTCATCTATATATTTTTAGAGTCGAAATGGCATCGCAATATTTTTTCTTCCCCAACAAAGTGTAGGAGAACTTGAAGTGATATGACCCTAAAAGTGGTAGTATGGAGCATTTAAGATCAAAGGGGAATGAGGTTAAATCCCCCTCAAAAAATAATATACCATGTCTTTTTCTATATAAATAAGACCTGGCCTCCTATTATTTCATGTGAATACCCGTTTATCCATTTTAACTTCCACCAAATTATTTCATCATACCTAATTTCTAAAATTCACTTCGGGTTGGATTTCCTTTTGAATATCTCCTCTTTTTTTGACAAGTGTAAAATTGCATTAAAGTATCCTCCTATTAAAAATTTTAATTTAGAATAAATTTAAAAAATTCAACCACCTAAATTCCAATACTCTAGCTTCTTTTTTATTAAGACATGCCCATAAATATTTATTACAAACACTTTTAAGGTGTTCTTTATGATGCTAACCAATTGCCTTGTCAATTATGATTTCCAACCAACTTCTCAAGGAATATTCTTCTTGGTTTCTAGATGACATGTGATCCCCTTGAGGCTCCTACTACTTCTATTGCTTCTATTTCCCAAACTCCAAATTTATTGTTTATATTTACTCACTTCTCTACATTGAGTTTAATTTCTTGAAGCATTATTATTTCTAGTTCAACCAAAAAATACAATGTTTGATCAAACACTAATTTTTAGGAGCATTCCAACCCATAACATTCCATGTTACTGTTTTCAAAGACCCTCGGGAAGGACCTTCCTCATTCCTACATTAGAGATTATTGTGATTTTTTCTTGATTACTAGCCTCCCCATCCAATGTCCTCAATTTAGACTTTGACTTCCTATCCATCTTTTCACCTAAATTTCTATCACAATCTCATTTCTCTCTAGTTTTTTAATATTGACACATGGCTAGAATTTCTTTCCTTTTCTCACAAGATTCATTTGCCTTATTTTTAATTAGATATCCAAAAAATAATTCCATCTCATCATCCTCTCTTTTCCATTCTTAGTACTCTCTCTTAGAGAATGTATTTTATCTAAAATCTGCTTGGAGATAACCTCCTTATTGGGATTAGTTCACCCAAAAAGGACATACACTGCCTCTAATTATAATAGTATATTGTTTTCTTCATCTATTAGATTTTTCAACTAACTATCATTACCTCTTAGCCCTTCCTTCTCCATATTTAACCTAATTTCTGGAAGACTTGAATATTGAAGACATGTTGTCTCCCAAGGTTCTTTTATTGCCTCCCCAAATTTATATGAAGTGAAGGAATTCTCCACCTCCATTAATGATGCCAATTGCTTTCCTTTGTTATTCTCTACAAAAATATAATTTTTTAAATATGATTTATCCATAAATTTACATGTTATTTTTGGTTCCATCATAATTTAGTTTTCAAATTTTGGCTCATTCGAGTCACCCCAATCATTTTGACTAGTCCTCTTGGGATATAAAAGGTCTTTCCTTCTCTCACTATACTAATCTTTCCAAGCTTTTTTCTCATGTGAATTTCCACAAAAAAATGACCCAATATCATGTGAGGGTGATCCCTTTCCACCATATTGTTTTGGTTTTTAACTTCCTTTAAAATATTCTCCTCTAAGTTTTTTTTGGTATTGTTCTTCATGTTCTTCCCTTTTTTTCAATAATAGACACTCTTTTCCTTCTCTATTAGCCTAATAAATTTTCTCCATCCTAGATTTAGAATCATTGTTTCTAGTAATATTTTTTTTTTAATCACTTAGTGGCAATATCTATCTTCTTTGAACTGCCATTGCAATACTAAATCTTTGTATACTTCCAATTCATTCACTTTATTGTTTTCTGATTGCAATGCTAAATCTTTTTATAGTCCTCATTTTTCATTAATTGATCTACCACTTCCTTAATAATAATCTCTTGCACTTCCTCATAATAGGTTTGAATAAAAATTTCCTTTTCATTCACGAAAGTACTATAATAAGCTAAATTGTTCTTTTTGGATATGTTGCTTCCCCACCTTCATTATATTGAGGTATATAATTTTCCTTTGGTAATTCCTTTCTTCCTACCAATTTATCCTTATATCTAACCTCTTTCCTATTCTTATAAGGTATTCAATCTATCTCTATTGTCCTATTCTTTTTTTGACCAAACTCACCGACTCTCTTATTCCGTGTGCTCATTCATTGCAGCTTAGGATTCTAAGTGGTTGATTATACTTTAACTAGAATTTACACCTAGAAGAGGTTCATGGGATACGCCAAGAGGAGCTGACATGAAGGTACACTAAGAAATGAAGTTTTAAAAAAAAAAAAATTTGTCAAATGCTACAAGAAATTAGTAATAAGTTGTGATTACAATACAAATTTCCTTGATTATGTAGGGTATTCTACCCGAAAACTCATTGATGGACTGACCTATATACATGAGGAGCTACAAAACATCAAATTAATTTGTAAAATTGTAGGATAGGAAAAAAACTATTCACAAGCCCTAGAACAATTCAATTTTGTCATCATCCAAAAGCTTCTAATTCTCATTTGTCACTGCCAGCATCTAGATTCAAACACAACTTTGACAACAAATAGAAATTAATTAATTATGTATTATCTCTTGACCATACATATTTTAGAAAACAATGGACCAGGATAGAAACATGCAATTTGCAATAAATTATTATGAGTGAAACATTTACCAACCAAATCTCATAAATTATCTTCAAACATTGCAAAAAAAAATTATTAGAAGATTCTTTGGCATACCAAAGCACTCCAAATCAACCCAAGCACACATATACTAATAGAATTATTGTTTCTATTGTACTCTTCTCAAGACCAATGAATTTTAATATAACCATGTATAATAAATTGACTTATCAGACTAACATGTTCTGGAGTATGCTACCTCCAACTTAGTCTACATGGAGAGTGCAGAGGAAATACATAGAGAAACAAGATACAATTTTAGGTTGTTGAAATTTAAAACTCCCTCAAACGCCATAATATTCATGAATGCACCAAGGCCCTAGAATCCCATAGCACTCTATTGCGTACTTAATGCATACCATCTCCTGCAAAATGTTGTAACTGCAATGGCCATTTGATTCTAGAGTCTTCTCATTCCTTATTACGCGGGTTGTTTCTTTTCGAGAGAATCGCACCCTAATTTTCAAGTGGCCAGTGAGAACTATAATGTCACCATAAATGATGATCAGAAAGTTTTCTATAGGAAGTTGTTTACGAGTGTGAGACAACTTCTGGTTGCAAGTCAATTCATGTAGATGTTGATTTCATAAAATCCAATACAAGTATTTAAAGGTTTGGCTCTCTAATATCGTGACTATTTTCACTGTGGCATAGCTTATGGTAAAATTCAATTGTTCCATGTGGGCCAGCTCTGCAAGATACAGAGGGACTTCCTACAATCTCAATCATAAATTTCATTATTTACTTTGATTCAAGAGATTATATTGCAATGATGTAATAATTTAAAGATAAAATCTTATGATTGTAATTGGCGAAAACTTAAAAGACATACTTGATTGACAAAACCAATGCCTGTGCTCAACATAATCTACCCTAATATGAGAATACCCACTTGATCTGAGTAACAAGGGATGTGTAGTGTTACAGACAAGCTCTAGTTTTTCTCATGCCTAGGTGAACCCACAATAGTGGGTTACACTTTTTTGTCTAAATGGACATTGAATTCTACATTTTGAAAAAAACTTTCAGATTCGAATACATATTGTCGTTAAACTATATGAAATTGGAAGATAAAGTAAACTATAGGCTTTTAATATTTTTTATCTAGATTCTAAATATATTTTTTCTTTTTTTTTAATTGATTTGAATGGTTTTTTGTTTCTCCCATGAAAAATGCTATGTTGCTGAAAACGTCATTTTTCAAAAAGTTACATTGACTTCATAGAGCATAACATTTTTATCTAAAATAGATATCAATGTGATTCTTTTGAATTTGGTTTTTTAACATCCATACGGAGGGCATGCAATTAGTTTGATGATATTATCATGATTATTTCATATTTTATGAACGTTTGAAGTAGAGTAAACCGTAATTTTGACACACCTTGACTCCATAGCTTATAAGTAGCAATCCTTACAAACCAGTATGGCTCTAAAGAACCCTCTTGTCATGTTCTTGATTGTTCCCTACAAATCATATTGCCCAAGAAGTCCTTATCTAAGTTTCCTACAACACCTGATTATCTCCGTACTTTGTTACCCCATGAAATAAAGTCACCTTCATTTGCAGAAGTTCTTATGCTAGATAAAGTCAAAATAGTACCGATTACCTTAGGGAAGGGATTGAATGTCAATAAGAATCTCACTGAATCTCAGATGTCTAGCCTTCTCCAACTTTTAAAAGAGAGTCAACAAGCTTTTGGCATGGGACTATACTGACATGAAAGGACTTGACCAAAAATTGTGTACCTATAAGATCTATATCATTCCTGAGTCCAGACATATAAGGCAAGCTCAAAGAAGAATAAACCCTATCCTAAGAGATATAGTAAAGGCTGAATTACAAAAACTCCTCCAAGTTGGCTTTATATATCCTATTTCTGATAGCCAGTGAGTCTCCCCTCTCGTAATTGTCCCAAAGAAAGGTGGCAAATGGTGAGTTTGTGTGGAATATAGGGAGCTTAATAAAGCCACCAAGAAGGATCACTTTTCACTGCCCTTCATTGACCAAGTACTTGAAAACCTTGATGGTAAGAAGTATTTTTCATTCCTGGAGGATTTCAGTGACTACAACCAGATCCAGATATCTCCAGAAGTCTAGGATAAAACAACATTCACCTATCCATGGGGAACATTTGCTTATTCTATATTGCCATTTTGATTATATAATGCACCTGCTACTTTTTAGAGGGCAGTAATAAGTATTTTCTTTGACATTGCTACTGACTGTGTTGAAATATACATGGATGATTTCACTGCATATGGAACTACATTCGAAGAAGCTCATGCTAATTTGGGAAAATTTCTTAAAATATGTGAGGACTACAAGCTCTCACTTAATAGTGAGAAGTGTTATATGATGATGGAGGAGGGAGTTTTCCTAGGGCATTACCTCTTATCATTTGGTATCCAGGTTGATCTTGCAAAGATTGCAGTCATCATTACACTCCCAACTCCAGCAAAGAAGAAGGATGTACAGAGTTTTCTTGGTCATGCCAGTTACTACAGGAGCTTTATCAAGAACTTCTTCCAACTTTCTGCCCCATTATACAATCATTTTGGCAGTTTAAAGATGTGTTGACAAAGACCCCTATTCTTAGAGGACGTGACTGGAAGCTACCCTTTCATATCCACACTGATGCATCTGACTATGCCATTGGGGCAGTGCTGGGACAAAATTAAGGTATAGTTGAGCACCACATTTATTACATAAGCAAAAATTTGCAAGGTGCTGAAATAAATTATACTGTTACTAAAAAGGAATTATTGGATGTAATCTATGCACTAAATAAATTTAGACATTACATAGCCGGTTATGAAGTATTTGTTTATACTAATCACTCTGCAATCAAATACTTGATGAATAAACTTGCCATTTCTAGTAGGTTAGCCCGCTGGTTACTCCTCATGCAGGAATTTGATATAACTATCATTGATAAAACCAGTAAAAGATAATGTAGTGGCTAATTTCCTCTCTAGATTACAAGTTCCTAATTATCCTATAGCAATTGATGAGAGCTTCCGGGACAAGCACCTATTCTCTGTTGCAACTTACAATCCATGGTATGCTGACATCACCAACTACCTTGCTACAGGACGAACACCACCTCATTTTTCACCATGTGAACGCCGACTGCTGGTTGAGAAGAGCTTCAACTTTTCATGGATCTCTGGATTTATGTTCTACACAAGTCCTGATCAAGTCACCCGCAGATGTGTTCATGAAGATGAGACCTATGACATCCTTCGAGCATGTCATGATGAGCCATGTGGTGGCCATTTTGCCAGAAAAAGGATTTTATACAAGGTATTGACAACTGGTTATTACTGGCCTACCTTACATAAAGATGTAGCTAAGCAAACCAGGCACTGTGACTGATGCCAAAGGATGGGACACCCCACCAATTCTGATGAAATTCCCCTGCAACCTCAGGTGGTGGTAACACCATTTGACAAGTGGGGCATCGACTTTGTTGGCCCCATTGAGTCATCTTCCCATGGTAATTCTTATATCTTAGTATGCATTGATTATGCCACAAAATGGGTTGAAGAAAAAACAATGAGGCATGCAAGGGATCATAAGGTAGAAGAGTTTCTCTATGAGTTTATTTTTACTCAGTTCGGTGTCCCTCGACAAATAGTAACATATCAAGGGGTGCAGTTCACCTCTAATCTTATTGTTGAATTGATGAATGAGTACACGGTGAGGCATGGTAAATCTTAACCATATCATCCTCTGGCCAATGGGCAGACTGAGATCACAAATTGGGAAATAGAGGCCATTCTGACCAAAATAGTTGTTGTACACAAAAAGGATTGGGCTACTCGCCTTCTTGAAGCCATATGGGCTTATCGAACAACTTGGAAAACCACTACTGTATTTACTCATTCTGAGTTGGTTTATGGAAAATTGGCATCCATGCCTATTGAGTTTCATCATAAGACTCTCAGAATGACATTGGAGTTATATATTAACCTAACCAAGCACAAGAGGATAGGCTCCTATAGCTCAATGGATTGGATGAATACAGAAAGTCTGCACTTCACAACATAGAACGGATACAGAAGCAGCGCAAGAATGCATGACCGATTCATCAAGGAAAAGAAGTTTTCCATTGCTGATTGGGATTTTCTCTATGAATCCCGCTATCAGCATACTCCTAGAATGTTTCAGACATGTTGGTTAGGGCCCTATGAAATAGTCTCATTTTTTGATAATGGTGTCGTTCAGCTATCTACAATTGATCCTCTCAGATTCAAACTCCTTGTAAATGGGCATCGTCTTAAGATATATCACAATACTATGAGTCATCAAGACTTCCTACAGTAGTTCTAGTAGAGCTTAGACAGCTCCACTCCTATAGCCAAGCTTTGATTTTATCCCAGCTTCCATAATAAATATTTCACTCCCATGAATTGCTTTCTCTACAATAAAAATCCACGTCACCTCCTCTCTCTGTCATGTATCTGTTCCATTGCATCACTCCATTGGTTCATGTAGCATAGTAGTACACTCTTCCTACAACAACTCTTAGGTTAGTAACACATACTTTTGCACATATATTATTCTATTCATTTATTATTTTGAAAAGAGTGTTCTTTTCTTTTTCTTATTCTTGTACGCAATGGCTTGGTGGGACCCATGCCTTACACTTAGTTGGGGGGAGGGGTTATTTAATGCTTGTTTCAAATATTTCCAAATAAATTTTAGCATGAAAAAGGCAAACTTTATTTCTTTCTTGTCTTTTCACGATGACCGTCGTCATGTGGGAGCTTATCTGTCCTTTCGTGATTAAGTCATCATGATTTGAAAGCAATTTAAAGTCAAGGTTCACTTAATAATAGCATTTTTGTGATGTGTTCAGGTGGTGGACCTTAACATGCATGAATGTATTTATGAATACCATTCAAAATAATGCTTATTTTCCTAGAATTAAAAGCTATTTTGTACTTTAGTTTTTCTCATAAAAAAACATCTTGCATTCGTAAGAAGTCCTGCATTTTCCAGTTTTCTATAGCGTCTGAGCAGTTGCTACAGAGCCATTTTTATCATCCACAATGGGAAAATACCTTCAAACGCATGAGCCTATAGATCATCAAGTGTTACTTGGGGACCTGACTGCCTGTGAATTGTTTCAGAGATGGGGATGGTTGGATTACTGCTTAATCCTTAATGGCTTTGATGAAAAAATTGCTTTTCAATTTCTGAATACTTTGAACAATGGGTTTGCAGTAGTGAAGGGTCTAAGGATAGAATTCTCAAAGGACATTGTGGAAGAAGTTTCAAAGTTTCCATAGGAAGGAGAAAATTGGAGTAAGGATATTGACTTGTGTTCAACCAGGGCACAATTTACCCTACATGGTGACCCATGGTTGGATATTGATAAGAAGTAGGGCACTTCAAGAACATCATTACCCATGGAGTTTTTGCAGCCAGCATTCATAATATCCTACTTAACCTCTGAGGGTCATTACAAGTACCTGCATGCACTGCATTTCAAGATTCTGAGCACCCTCCACCATGAAAATAAGCCAGTAAACTTACCTAGTTTTCTTTTTAATATTGTAAAAAAGAAGGCGTATCTTGTACAGTTAGGAAAATCCCAATCTATTTCCCATCACTATTTAATTAAGCTAGTTGTAGAAAGGGAGTTAATTAAATAATCAATTGGGACTTGGGAAGAATTCTTGGTCATCGAAGAATTAGCACCTAGAGTGGTTGGCCCTAGAGGCCAGGGTGTAGGTAGTAGGGTTAATATGGCAATGGGGTTTGTAAAGTGATTCATAAAACATAACTTGTTCCTAAAGCGTCCTCTTCTAGACCTACCCTATCTAGGAAAAGAGCCTGCAATGTTAGTACTCTTGTGTTTGATAAAAAGAAAGGAAAAACTAGGGAAGCCAATGTCACTCCTGATACTTCACCTTCCGAGGAAACTAGGTCTACTATTATGAAAGATAAAGGTAAAATCATAGACAAAGAGGGTATGACTCCAGAACAACAACCAACTCATAATGAAAATGTGGGTAAAATACCTGAGGAACCCTTGCCTTCTCCCAAGGAGGCGACGCCAGAAGAACCTCCTATAGTGATTATGGAGGAGGTGTCCTCCAGCAGGAAGAAACGAAAGGAACCTATGAGCTCTTTTCAAACCCCTGTCAGGAAAAGTGCTAAAATTTCTGCTAGTACCAGTAAAGAAAACAAAACCCCTGATTCAGTTATAAATTTTGAGTCCTCTGAATCTACAGAGAAGTCCTCTTAGGAGGCAATGGCTCCAAAAAGAACAACTAGTGACACCCTAGCCCACATTATGGATGATGAAGCTACAGCTAATCCATAAGTTGAGTACATCCTTGTAGACAGTGATAAGGATTCTATAGAAATAGAGGGATTTTTCAATAACTCTGTCAGACAAGATTCTGATGATAGTTTAGAAAATCTTCCCCCTGATGAAGTCCCTACAATGGATGAGGACATTATTGAGGAAGTGTTTGAACAAATGAGCAGAGATGGATTGGACACGCTGGTCAGGGCAGCTGAGTCATCCCAAGTGGATGACTCGATGAAAACCCTTGTCATATGGAAAGGAAAAGCTTCCATTGATGAATCCTGCCAAGAAGATGATTTAGTGAAAACTCATGACAAAAGAAAAGGGGATACTTCCACTGAAGAGGAGGAAGTAAAGATCCCTCAACCTACATCCAGGTGGATTAATATTCTTCAGCAAGAGCCCATGCCACCACCGGATTTATCCACACCTTTAGCAGCAGGATTGAGTTTGTACCAAAACTTCACATGGGAAAAGGCACAATGGGAACTGGAAATAGAAAAAATAAAAAGAATAATTGAGGAAAAGGCTTGTCAACTTGAACAGAAAACAAATCAAATTGCCGTATAAGAGAGGAGAATTGAGTAGATCACTGAATTAATTCCTGCAGCAATGGCATGTAGGTCACCTTCTCTAGTTTATGCTTTGTCCCTTAAGGAAGAATTTGTTAACTTTCAATTGAAAAGGATTGTAGAGGGATTAAATCCTTCTATTGCTACACCTCACAAATTTTATGATGCCTTCCATTCAACACCCATGCCCATCAAAAACCTATTATGTGAATTATATCTACATAATCTAGTTGTGCCAAAAAATAGAGATTGGAATTCACTTCTTTACGTGGGAGATGTTCAGCTGAGGGCAGTAATGTCCTGGATTCAGAATGAGATTAGCAGAGAGCATTAGGCTCTGCCATATGGAGACAGTGAGATAGACACACCCCTCATGATGAGACCCGAAGTTCAGAGTTCTAGGCAAACTTTCCTTGATTGGATCTCAATCACAATGAATCCTAGTGGGTCTCACAAGGTTCTTCCAATCAGAGAGAAGGTATACATAGATTGGGAACAACATTCATCACAAGATATTGAGGCCACGATTGCAACTTGCAGGAAAAGGTGGATACAGATGCCCCATGACATAAAAATCAGGGAACCTCATTCTCCACAAAATTTAACTCTTTCTACTCACCGAGCCCCATGGTTTATAATGTTGGGCCGACCACAGCTACATTATTGGATGCCCTTAAGGTTTCAACCTCCTATCCTCTTGCAACCTTTACTAGTAGTAAATGAAAGTGCAAAAGATCATGATATGGTTTAGGAAAGACAGAGGTGGGATAGGCTTCGAGACAACCATGGATATTTCAACTATGTTATTGATGAACCAGGTGAAAAGACTGCCAATGACCTGAGGCTTAGGGCCAGGATCCGTAATTTCATGATTGCTGGGGACCAGCAATAGTGTAGTTGGGGGGAATTATGAGCCTCTCAAAAGGCCATCTTTTCCATGTTGCTTACTTTCTTTTTCAGTATTTTTCTTTCAAAACAGAGACTTTAAATTATGGTTTTATATATTTTATATATGCAAGGACATAAGTAGGTAAAATGGATGGTAAGAACATGATGTATTTTTCTTGGAAATGATGGATAGAAGTTGGAGGATATAATTAGTTGCATGCTAAATAAATAATCCTATCTCCTATGCTATGCTTATGGGTAGTCTCCTTCCTATAGCTTAATGTTGTGCAAGAGTATCAAATGGAAACTAACACTTCTTTCTTAGTATTAAATGATAAAATATATTTATGTGTCGGAAGTTGTGTATGCTAACCATTTTGTAGAAATCAAGTCACGACGCATTCAAGAATACTAGCATGGTGTTGAAGGAGTCAACGACAACCATTACCCGTAGAAGTGCCATTATAAACAAGGAATTAAGTGGTTGAAGAAGGGCATGCCACAGGACTTTCATGGAGGAAAAAGTCAATTTAGTTCCTAAGTAAACACCGCGCGCATATCTAGAACCACTGCATGCTATATTCTGGGAAGAACTTGAAGACTTTCTATTGCTGTTCAATATTTTATGTTATGAGCACTTTGTATCCAAATTAGTGATCCTGATTAATGGAGTGATCCTAGATTTAGGGATTAGTATAGTTTCTCTTTAAATAAGCTGACTTTTGTAACTCTAAGTGTGGCGAGCTAGTTGATATAATTTATGGAATAGAAGTTGACATTGTAACACTGTTTTTACTTTCCAAGTACATTTTCTCCATGAATGAATAGAGTGCATAATTTGAGTTTCAGTCTCTTATCTTGATTGCATTTCTATTTACTCATGGGTGATCTCACAATAGTGTGTCCCACTTTTTGGGACAAAGGATTTCGGACTTACTCCAAAAAAAAAATTTGATGGCTTCGCGCAAAGTATTGACTTTGCGTGAAGTGACTGATAGGCTTCGCACGAAGTACCCTACGTGGGTGACTTCATGCAAAGAAATGGATTCGCTCAAAGTACCCCATGTAGGGTACTTCACGCGAAGCCATACTTCACACGAAGCCATTTTTCACTGGAATTTGTATAAATTTCTGACTACCCATTTCATTTTTACTATTCACTTTTCTAGATTTTGTGGACCTAGGCCTTAGAGCGAACTAGTGACGACCAGTATGATGTCAGCAGCTCCCGAGCTTCTTCGATCTCTTGTGATTGTTACTAGTACCAGGTACACACATTTTTCTCATTTTTTATTGTAAATTGTATGTTTTATATTTATTTTAGTTAA
>MU224169.1:5551604-5566811 GCA_018584345.1 Thuja plicata | reverse complement strand
AGTGTATTTGTGTTACCTTTCTATATAAAAAAAAAAATTGAATTTCGATATATACATTTCAAGTTACAGTGATCAAAGTGACCTTATGTCTAAATTACAGTTACTGTCACTTTAGAACTTAATAAACCATGAAATATTGACAACCAATTACATCCTGTAGATATTGAAGTTACAAATATAATTTCAAAAGAATTACATCGTTATCATATATTTAAGAAAAGTTATGTTGATCAAAGTGAAAGTCACTTCTTCAAATCACAGTTTTTTCACACAAACTACTTTTCGAAGGAGAAGGAAAAATGAATTTTAATGAATTTTACGTTTTTTTTTTAAATAGATTTAGAAACTAGAAAGAAAATGCTAAAAGACCCTAGTTTACATCATCTTCAAATTCCTTATAGTTTTGCGTCAATAGGTGTTTGAAAATGAATTTTTTTCTCAAAATGTTGATCTCTATGTCAAAGTTGGCCAAAAAGTGGGACACACTATTGTGGGATCACCCTCTGAATCCAAGGGGGCCCACTTGGTGAGTGAATCATTTTATTAGATTAGAATTTATTTCCTTGTTCATTAAGAAGTAAATATAACTCTGCTGTTCCTGCAGTCACTGGTAACAGAACTGGTGGACTGTTCCTACAACATAGGCGAGTAGAGTAACCCCTATTCGTGATTATTGTTTTCTTAGAGTAAATGCATTCACTTGAGATAGTATAGATTTATGAAGAATAATTTATTCAATTCCATAGGTTTATCCATGAGAAACAAGAAGGTTTGAAGCATATACTTTGCAAATACCATTTCAAGTTTATGTCCCTGGTCGATAATTAAATGAGGCTAAATAATCTACGTAGCAGCCATTTAGGGTGTCCAATCCTGAAGTAGCAGTCCAATGCTATGTGTTTCTAAGAAAATTATTTATCCAAGCACTTGTTGTCCACTATTATAAAGGTTGGTTTAGATCACTCCCCCCTCTCCTTTGTTGTTGAATTAAAGAAGGTGAAGGGGAATATACCCTTTAGATTTGAAAAAATGTGGATTGACCACCCTGAATTATAGCAGAGAATCTGGGAATGGTGGAATGTGGACATTCGTGGGACTGCTATGTTTCAGTTGTCTAAGAAACTCCAGCATATTAAAAAAAATATTAAGGTTTGGAGTAAGGAAGTGTTTTGGGACATCTTCAAAATTAAGCTAGACTTGAAAAATGAGCTTGACTCTATTCAGGATTCTATTTAGCAGATAGCTTTGTCTCAGGACCTGAAGGAGACAGAGTCAATGATTTTGGCCAAGACTCATAACATCATCTCTAAAGAGGAAGTGTACTAGAGACAAAGGTCTAGATTATTGTGGCTGAAGGCTGGAGATAAGAACACAACATTCTTCCATTTGTCTGCTTACAAACATTGGGCCTCTAACAAAATCTCCAAGCTCAGGGTAGCCTCTAGTGTGGTAAGCAATGATAAAGAGATTTCTCTAGCTATGGTTGATTTTTTTATTCTCTTCTCTCCAGAGATTAGTCACTTTTGTTAGAAAATCAGGCTTTAATCCTTAACTCTATCCCTTCTTTAGTGGATGATCCTACTAACAAGTTTTTGACTGCCATTCCTTCCTCTGAGGAAGTCAAGAAATATGCCTTCTTTTTTTAGGGAGACAAATCCCCGAGTCTAGATGGATTTCCTGGCTTCTTTTTTCATAAATTTTTGCATATTGTTGAAAATGATATATGTCGCGTTGTTAAAGAATTCTTTGGTTCTAGAACCTTGCTTAAGGAGATTAATGCGACCTTTATTGCTTTAATTCCTATGTCCCCTAGCACTGATTCCATTGACTCTTTTTGACCGATCAGTCTATGTAATTCGGTGTACAAAATTTTCTCTAAGGTTCTTACCCTTAGGTTGCTGGCTATTCTTCCTCATTTCATCTCGCCCTAGCAGAGTGGCTTTGTTTCGGGGAGGCAAATCTTGGATTCCATTATGAAGGTTCATGAATTCATTCACTCCACCCACTCTTCCTCTAATCATGGTTTCCTGCTGAAGCTCAATATCTCAAAGGCCTGTGACCGGGTGGACTAGGACTTTTTAATCAAGATTCTCCAATCCTTTGGTCTCAGTGAGAAATTGTTGTAGCTTGTTTCCCAACTTATCAGTACCTCAATGGTTTTTTTTCATTTTTAATGGTTCCTCTTCTAGATTCTTTAAGCCCACTTGTGGGCTCTTTCAAGGGGATCCTCTATCCCCTATTCTCTTTGCTATCTTGGCAGAAGGTCTTGGCCACTATTTTCAGAAATTGGCCTCTGAAGGTTCCATTCAGGGCCTTATTCCCTCCTCTGCTTCGAGGCCTTGTTCTCATGAGCAATTTATCGATGACACGGTGATTATGGGGTCTTCTTATATCTAGGAAGCCAGAAGGATTAAAAAGGCCCTTATTATCTACTCTTCAGCCACAAGACAAACTGTCAATTGGAAGAAAAGCTCTTTATTCTAAGTTATTAATACCCCCGTGGATAAGAAAAATAGGATTGCTCGCATCTTGGGGTGTGATATTGGGTCCTTTCCTACTTCCTATCTTGGCCTCCCTTTGGGTTTGAAACCCCCTAACTCTTTTTGGGTGGGTATTATGGATAGATTTAATAGAAAATTAGCTGGTTGGAAGGGAGCTCTTCTTAGCTAAGCTGGTAAACTCTGAATTTTAAAGGCTTCTTTGCAAAGCCTCCCCATATATGCAATGTGCTTATTCAGGATCCCAAGAAAAATTGCCTAAGTGATAGAATCTATTTAGATAAATTTCCTCTGGTCTAGAGTGGAAGACAAAAAGAGACTAGAGCTAGTGGCATGGGACAACGTTTGTACGCCGAAGAAATGGGGAGGTCTGGGGATAAGGCCACTAAAGTTTATTAACTAGAGGCTCTTCTGGATAAGAAAATCAGGAAAATATATGGTGAAAATAAAGAATGGAATGACATTATTAAAAAAACTATCTCTTCTCATTCCCCCACATGTCAGATTTTATTAATTTTAATGTGAAGGTGCAGGGTTCTTTCATTTGGAATAGTATCTAGCAAGCTAAGGAAATGACTTTTAAGGGAGACAAGTGGCTTTTGGGTAATGGCATGAGAATCTTGTTCTGGAATGATTGCTAGGAAAAAGATCTTCCTCTGATTTCCATTCCTTCTTTTCAACCTATTATTGATTTTTGTAAATTCAGATTGGGTTTGTATGTTTCAGATTACTGGCAAAATCAGAACTGGGTTGACCTTTCAGAAGTTGATTTCTCGCTTAAACCTCTCATGCTAGATTTGAATGTCTGAAAAGTGGACAATTTGAAGGAGGATATGTTGATATGGGGAAAGCTTCCATCGGGTCTCTATTCTGTGGCTTTGGCTTCTGAGATCTGGATTAAATCCCTAGACCCTCTTCCTTTCTGGAGTCAGGTTTGGGATAAAAGGCTCATTCCAAAAATTAACATCTTTTTTTGGATGGTTTTGCAGAACAAGATCCTAACCATTGACAACCTAGAAAAAAGAGGAATGGTCCTGCTGAATAGATGTTTCTTGTGTAAATAGGAGGAGGAGTTGGTTTTCCACTTGGCTATTGATTGTGGGTTTTCCAGAGATGTTTGGTGTCTTACCCTACAAAGCTGGAATATTCACTGGATGTTTCCGAACAATCTGGAAAAAAATTTCAAGCAATGGAGAAATGTTGTTGTTCCTATTGTGAGCTCTCTATGGAATATTATAGCTCCTCACATCATCTGGAAACATTAGTGAGAAAGAAATGATAGAGTATTTTGTGATGAGGCTTTACCTTCGGTGGTCATGTGTTGGATTCCAATGCTGGAGTTTTGAATGGAACTATGGCTCTTTCTCCTACCAGGCAGGAGAATTCCATTTGGCTTTCCCCTCTAATTAGCTAGATTAAGATAATTTTGACAGTGTCACGAATGGAAACCCAGGCCCTGTGGGTTTTGGTGGTCTTATCCGTGATGACAAGGCAAATTGTATTGTGGCCATGGCATTCCCTATTGGGGTCTAGTCCAATCACGTGGAGGAAGTGATGGCCCTACTGCAAACTCTAAAGCTAATCAATGAAACTATGGCCTCAAATTTTTGGATCGAAGGTGATTCAATGAATATCTTAAACTGGATTAAAGGGAAAACTAAGCCATCATGGTCAATCAAGGAGATTATTGATGAGGCTTCCTTAATCATTAATTCCTTTTCCAATGTAATCATTTCGCATAACTTCAGGGAAGCAAATTGTACAGCGGATGAGCTGGATAACATTGCAGTTAAGGCTGAGAATATCATAACCTGGCATGGAGTTAGTGATTTGATGGTTGAGGTGAGAGCCAAGTTGGCATATGACCAGACTCATAGAAAATGAGTAGATTTGGAAAATCAAAAAAATCACTTATGAATTTATGGCTTTCATTAATTGTTGGCAACAGGATTATAGAAAGGTGTGTCATTCCCAAAAAGGTTAAATGTAGACACGCGTTCATATGTGGTTTTCAAAATTTGATCTTGGCATTTTTTCTCTATCTCTTCTTTTCTTCCGCCATTGTTAGCTATCTTCAAGGTATCATGGGGGGTGGGTTAAATAGAAAGGAGCCGAAAAATTGTAACAAATGGAAAACCAAAATAGAGGTCTGGGATAAACTTAAAGGGAGGCCTCACTAACTATATGGAGCGCCTTCATGGCTCCAAAGACATTGTCATGAATGCTTTTGTTGAAAGATGGAAGGATAGGACTGTGGTGATCGGAGGCATGGCCATTAAGATCATCAAAGATTTGATAGTGGAAGTTACAGACTTAAATACAAAAGGCATAAAATTTTACAAAGACAAAAAGATATCCCAAAAGGCTATTCAGCATTTCCCTAAGGACAGAATGGAAGCAGACAGCCTGGTAAAAGACTCTGGAGGGTGTTATGATGTTAGCTCCATTAAATATTTCTAGGCTAAATTTCTTACATCGATCATGGAGTATGTGTCTTTGGATGGGAGATACAAAAAGGCCCATTCTTATCACTTTGTGTTGTTATGTCATTTTCGACATAAGGTGAGAATTTATTTCCCCTTCTACTTGTTGCAATGACTCTATCATAGCATTACTAACTAGAGGCATAAGGATAGTAAGCCCATTCTATATGAGGGCTTGATTCTCTTGATTGTTGAACATGTTAAAAAAGTTGCGGCCTCAAATCCTCATACTATTTCCCCGAGAGATTTGGGCTCTGCAAAGGCCAGAAAATGGCATAGGGTTGGAGATGATAAGGTGGAACTGATTGATAAAAAGATAAATTTTGAGAAAGATAAGGGAATGGACATAGACTCAGATGCTATGAGTGTTGATGGTTATGATGAGATTGACTACATTCCCCACTCCCAGTCTGATGATGAGAATAAAGAGTCTCTTACTATTTTGGTGAGTGCCTCTGATGAGGAAGAGGTTAAAACTAAGGGAGCCCACAGTGTTAAGGAAAAATTTAAAATGTCTGAGGTTGTTGAGGAGGATGTGGGCAGTCAAAGAGTACCTATTTTGGTAAATTACGCGAGTTTGAAAGAGCATGACATCCCCATTTCTCCAAAGCTCAAGGTTCTTATGGAGGTGTAGTCGGAATAGAAAGTGGAAAATACTCCAAGGCAAGGCAATGTTGAAAAGGAACATATCCTTGCTTCCTCTAAGAACATCCCTTTCTCTAGACTGGTGGATATGCAATATTGAAATGTCCAAATTCTCCAGGAGGACATGGATGATAAAATTGAGCCCCCATTTGGGGTTCTTCAAACTGCAAAAGCTATGTCCTTGTGCTCATTTCGACTGATGAAATGGGTATTCAAGGAAATCAAAAGTATTCATCTAAACTTTAGAGCTCTGTCTTCTTGTATTGATCTTATTAATTCTGGGTCGGCAAGGGATGATGGCAATCAGAACAAGGAGGATGGAAAAAATCTAAAGTCTCTGCATGAGAGACTGGACACTCTGGACAATACTGTGAAAAACATATGAAGGACAATAATGTCTTCATGGGTACTAATATGGAGTATTTTAACTCCTTTAAATCTGAGATGGATTCCCCCACTATGAATATCAATGAAGATAAAGATTAGAATGAAGATGATGGTCCGGGAAAGTGCATGCGTTTAGCCAGGAAGAAGAAAATTCAAGACAGGATTTCGGAGCTGTCAGATTTCAATGTGGTCATCCAAAAGGTCTCAGAAGAAAAGAAGGAAGTAGAGAGCACTCTCCTGGATTTTTCCTAGCCCTGGTGTTCCCCTATTTTTTGGCATTTTGACTTTTAGCTTCTGGCTGCTAGAGAGTCTACCTAGTTTCTGGCTTTTCTCTCTGGTTTTCTATTTTATTCTGGGTTAGCAGGCTGGGTCCCAATCCTATCTCTGTTTAGTCTGTTTTATGTTTTTTATCTTTTTGCTTTGAATGTAAGGGGTTTTGTGTCCCCATAAAACCTATTTTTACCAGCAATCAAAAACAAATTGTCCTAAAATAGTAAATTAGGGAGAAATTTGAGTAATAGAAAACTTACAAGATATAAAATCTAAGCATAATTGTGGGCATACTCTTCTGAAAAATACAAACTATATATATAGTGCATAGACATGGCTTAGAAATGAGTAAATTTATAGAGGAGTCAAATTTGAGAAAATATGCATGATGAACCTAAAATAAGCATAGGAACACTATAGGCATGCCCTTCTAGAATAAACACATTGTATATATTATACAAAATTACTGGCTTGAAATACATCCTGTTCAAGAAGAAGTGTATAAGCTGAGGCCTCAAGTAAACATATGAAAGTGTGCATATGGTCCTTTCAAAATATACATATTTTATATACCACACAAGTGACGAGAATTTCATACAGCCCATTTAATACCTACTTGTTAAAATGACATGACAGTTGAGATGGGAAGGCTCTATGGGACTCAACTTCTCTCCATAACCTTCTAGTCTCTCCATTAATTTACTAGAGTTGATGCAATATATTTGCTTTCATGGAAGTGTGTACACTCAACAAAACTAAAAAACTTGGCCAAAAAAAAGATTCTCTATCAGTAGGGGCAACTATATCAACAAACAAAAATCCTCTCCATTAATTAACTCTAATGTGCATTGGTGAGTGATGTGACACAATGACTTTCCAAGAAGTTGTGTCCACTCTATGACTTTTACTATTGAAATAAATTCCTGCACTATTTATTTTGTAATAAAGCAAGTAGCTGGTTGGGGTTTCTCCATTATCATGGCTACCTGATCTGGGGTTTTTGTGGAAGTTGGCCTGTCCTTTCCATTTTTGAGATCTTCATTTATCCTATTGAGGTGGGTGACACTCCTTTGAGGTGGAGTGGGCTTCTCTTGGTGATGTCTGGACTAGAAGATGGATAGTTTTGTTTGTAGGAAGATCAGAGGTTATTAAGGATTATCTTTCTTCTTTTTTCACACAATTATTGTTGATGACAATTATTCAATTGTGTATTTTCATTGATGTTTACACAAGTATAGTGATGTTTACACAAATTTCTAATCCTATCCAAGCACAGTCAGTGTCTGCTAAGCTCTCTCGGGCATTGAAGATGACCAAAGTGGTTTTTAGTTCTAACTGAGTTCACTCGGGCTTTACAGTGTTGGTTAGGTGTTGAAGGATTTTAGTATTGACCGAGCAAAGTAGTTAGTGTCAACCGACTAATAGTGGATTATATTTTATGGATAATCAGTTATATGCAACCGACAAACATGAGTTTTATTATTTATTTGGAAGTATATCAAGGCTAACTTGAGAAGTCTTAACAAATATATGTAAGGTCAAGTTTGGATTGAAGTGTGTGAGATAATAGTGGTAATGTGGAATTGCATGTGAAGTGTGATATGAAGAGTGAAGGTGAAATAAGATGTGATTCTGATTGAAGACAGAGTACAAACGACTGCAACAGAATATTCAATCAGTGAGGATCAAGTACTTAAACCAGAACAGAGATCTGAATTAGCAAAGATAGTTTCTTATCAAAACAGGTCAATCCATTGTTAATCTCAAACAATTGTAGCAGTGATAAAATCTCTTAACAGAGTAGACTTAACAATATTTTGTAAATCCTCTAACAAGGTTACATTTCTACATTGAAGTGTTTGAAGACCTTTCACAAGGCCACTCCTTACATGGTGATTAAATCCCCTAACCAGGTCACACCTAATAGTGTGTTATTGTAACCTTTGACACGGTTGGCTCCTAATAGGGCTCACTTCAGAAGTGTGAGAAATAGTGACTAGTTTCTATTGGTGGTTTTTCCCATATTGGGTTTCCACATTAAATCTTTGTGTTATCTGTGTACATTTCATTTTCTTTATGATTTATGTTTCTACAATTAATTACTAAAGATAATCATAGTTAATATCTTAAGATTTTCTATGTTAACTAAGTGACAGTGAAATATCTAAGAGACTTGAATTTGTTTTTGTGGTAACTGATTCACCCCTCCCCTCTCAGTTACTCAACGCATTTCCAACAATTGGTATCAGAGATGCAAGTGCTTACATGGAAGGTTTAAAGGCCTAAGATAAAGATCAAAGATGTCTTATAGAAGGGAGATCCCTAAGCTCAACAAGGACAACTTTGATGCATGGCAAGATCTGATGAGGCTACATCTATCTACTATTGGAGATAATGGTTTTCAATTCCTGTATCACAAGTATGTGTAACCACTGAGACCTATGTATGTGGATCAGATGGTGGAAATGAAGTATCATAACATAATGATGATTGA
The DNA here is from genome assembly GCA_018584345.1 of Thuja plicata. Taxonomy (NCBI): domain Eukaryota; kingdom Viridiplantae; phylum Streptophyta; class Pinopsida; order Cupressales; family Cupressaceae; genus Thuja; species Thuja plicata. Next base: position 5,558,034 of record MU224169.1, on the reverse strand, counting down.
TATAGCCTTTGAACTCATCTATTCTGAATTTGATGAAGTCAAGGACTGCCCTATTATCTTTGATATGTGGAACAAACTCCATGATATCTATCAAGGAGATGCAAATGTAAAGAGAGCCAAAGCATAAAGTCTCAGAGGTCAATTTGATATGATGAAAATGAAAGAAGGAGAGGATATTACAAAATATAGTGAAAGAATCAAGAAAAGTGTCAGTGGCATCAGATCTGCTAGTGGAGTAATTGAAGACACAACAGTGGTTAGTAAGGTATTAAAAACTTTACTTCCTATCTATGCAATTAGAGTTTCAGCTATTCAAGAGATGAGATGCAGTAATGGTATAACTCTAGATGGATTTATTGGAAGACTATCAGCTTTTGAGTTGGATAACTTTGACAATTATTCTCCTAATCCTAGAAATCTTGAGTCAGAATCCAAAGCTAAATTAAACCTTGGAAAGATGAAAGGAAAATAGATTGACTGTGATAGTGATGATGATTCTGATGATGAGGGTCTGGAAATCATTGAAGCATTACTTGCAAGGAGAGCTGCAAAAGGAAAAGGACAATACAAAGGAAGAATACCATTGATTTACTTTTCATCAGATGAGGTTGGTCACATTGCTACTAAATGTATGAATAAGGAAGACCAAGGTGATAAAAAGTTCAACAAGTATAAAGGCAACAAAGATTACAAAAGCTACAAAAACTAAAAGGACAAAGGTCTGTATAGAAAAGAACAAAACCTGGACTCTTGTACCTAGACCAGAAGGCAAGAATGTAATTGGTACTAAGTGGGTTTTTAGAAACAAGATGAATGAGAAAGGTGAAGTTTCCAGAAACAAAGCCAGACTAGTATGTAAAGGATATGCTCAAGAAGAGGGTATTGACTATGGAGAAACTTTTTCTCCTATTGCAAGACTTGAAGGAGTCAGAAATATTCTGGCATATGTTGCACATAAAGGATTCAAGGTATATCAAATGGATGTAAAATCTGCATTCTTGAATGGAATTCTTGAAGAGGAAGTCTACATTGAGAAACCTGAAGGTTTTGTAGAACATAAGAAAAGGAATGTGGTTTGCAAACTCCACAAAGAATTATATGGACTGAAGCAAGCTCTGAGAGCCTGGTATGAAAGACTGCATGGTTACTTGATAAGTATTAGATTTCAAAGAACTAATGAAAATAGTAGCTTATACATCAAAGAAGAACCTCAGAAAAAGATTCTATTAGTAGAAATATTTGTTGATGACATATTGTTCACTGGGTATGATGATTTATGCAGAGCATTCTCAAAAGCTATGAGTAAGGAATTTGAGATGTCCATGTTTGGTGAAATCAAATTCTTTGTTGGCTTACAAGTTTATCAGATGAAGGATGGTATCTACATTACTCAATATAAATACATAGAAGAGATACTGAAGAAATTTGGGATGGAAGACTCTAGACCAGTTGGAACACCTATGCCTACTGGACATAAGCTATCTAAGGATGATGATTCAAAGGAGGTAAATCAGACTACATACAGATCCATGATTGGAAAAATTCAATATGTTTTTCACACTAGACCTAATATTGCATTAGCATTCGGTATTGTTGCAAGGTTTTCAGCTAATCCTAGAGAGAATCATTTGACGGCTATCAAAAGGGTTCTAAGATATCTTAAGGGTACTGAAGATTATGGATTATGGTATAAGAAAGGAGGAAACTTTGATTTGAATACTTTTACTGAAGTTGATTGGGCAGGAAGTGTTGATGACAGAAAGAGCACAAGTGGGGAAGAATTATTTCTTGGAAAGAGGTTAGTCTCCTGGACAAGCAAGAAATAGAACTGCATTTCTCAATCTACAGCAGAAGAAGAATATGTTGCTACAGCAATGAATTGTTCAAACATCATATGGTTCAAACAATTATTGTCAAGTATGAAGGTGAAAATCAAAGAACCTATCATTATCTACTATGACAACACCAGTGCTATTAACATTTCAAAGACCCTTGTGATCCATACCAAGACTGAACATATTGCAATAAAATATCATTTCTTTAGGGAATTGGTTTAGAACAAAGAAGTAAGATTGGAATATGTGAATACTAAAGAACAAATTGTAGACATATTCACAAAACCGCTACCTAAGGATGCATTTTTGTATCTTAGAGGAAAGATAGGTGTAATTCCCCTAACTGAGGCTTACTAGAACATAGTTTAGTGTTGCATCAACCGAGCTACATAGAAGACTTAACATGTTGATGCATATATTTAGAGCTTATTGCACATGAATCAGTACAGATAGGTACATTAAAATTTCATGGGATGTGTCAGTTGGTGTCTTTGGCATTGGTTTTCAAAGAGGGAGGGCTTGCTGTATGTCATAAATATTCATGAAAGAGGGAGAGGTTACTGATGGAGAGATTGATGACAGAGGGAGAACTTTATCAGAGACAGGGATTAATTTAAGAGGGAGAAATATGTATTTCAATCATTGAGGGAGTTTTGGATGTGAATCAAAATGAAGCTAAGGACATTAACAATATTTCATTCTTATGTCTTCTGCTCTATAATTCTTTATATTATGACATGTTGTGTTGCCATCAATGCCAAAGAGGGAGATTGTTGATGACAATTATTCAATTGTGTATTGCCATTGATGTTTACACAAGTATAGTGATGTAATCCTATCCAAGCACAGTTAATGTCTGTCGAGCTCTCTTGGGAATTGAATATGATGAAAAAAAAATTTAGTTCTAACCGAGTTCACTCAAGCATTACAGTGTTGGTTGGGCATTGAAGGATTTCAGTATTGATTGAGCAAAACAATTAGTGCCAGCTGACTAACAGTGGATTATATTTTATGGATAATCAGTTATATGCAGCCTACAAACATGAGTTTTATTATTTATTTGGAATGATATCAAGGCTGAATTGACAAGGCTTAACATATATATGTAAGGTCAATTTTGCATTGAAGTGTTTGAAATAATAGTGGTAATGTGGAATTCCATGTGAAGTGTGATATGAAGAGTGAAGGCGAAATCAGATGTGATTCTGATTGAAAACAAAATATAGAGGACTGCAACAGAATATCTGATCAGTGAGGATCAAGTAATTAATCTAGAATAGAGATCTGAATCAGCAAAGACAGTTGCTTATCAAAACAGGTCAACCCATTGTTACTCTCTAACAATTGTAGTAGTGATAAAATCTCTTAACAGTCTTTTGTAAATCCTCTAACAAGGTTACATTTCTACATTGAAGTGTTTGAAGACCTTTCACAAGGTCACTCCTTACAGGGTGATTAAATCCTCTAACCAGGTCACACCTAATAGTGTGTTATTGTAACCTTTAACAGGGTTGGCTCCTAACAAGGCTCACTTCAGAAGAGTGAAAAACATTGACTAGTTGCTATTGGTGGTTTTTCCCATATTGGGTTTCCACGTTAAATCTTGGTGTTATCTGTGTACATTTCATTTGCTTTATAATTTATGTTTCTACAATTAATTACTAAACATAATCATAGTTAATATCTTAAGATTTGCTATGTTAACCAAGTGACAGTGAAATATCAATTTTATCCGAGCAACAGTGACTAATTTTTTTAAGACATCTAAGGGACTTGCATTTGTTTTTGTGGTAACTGATTCACCCCTCCCTCTCAGTTACTCAACTCATTTCCAAAAGATACCTCTTTGGGGTTAGGGGTTCACCTCTAGAGGGAGTCTTTTGGTTTTGGGGACCAAGTCAAAACCCTTTCTATTTTTACTAGAGATCTTTAAATGTATATTATTCATTCTAGATATCCTTTTATAGACTATTGGTCCTGGTGTGGGGAGCCAAATTCTTCCCCAATTATGGATTAGGTTGTATCCCTCCTATTCTAGACAGTATGGTTGTCTTCTCCTGGCTCTTATCTGGTTGGTGTGTCTGTGCTATTGGGTTTCAAGATTATTATTGATTTGAGCAACTGATACTCTAAGTGGGGCTTCAGATCCCCCTCAGTATACAAGGTTCAATGGCCCCTTCAAAACCTATTTATGTGGCCTTGTAGTGGCATGTTTCATCTATTTGGATCTTTCCTTTTAGTTTGGGCATTATTTATGATCTTTTGCTCTGTTTTGGGTTTTAGACACCCTTCAAAACCTATTTTACATAATCAAAAACAAATAAACCATATAAATTGAGAATGGAGGAAAAAATAAATCATATTATTTAATACCCTATTTTTTGGGGGCAGAGAAGACTTTGTTTTAATTATATCTAATTCATATCAGAATACAATCAATGTAATATACAGTGTTTTAAAACAACAGTGCACTTATCCCAGATTCTAAGATTAAATGCAACCCAAAAAGAATAAACAGAAGAAACTAGAATTGATTGGACCATTCGTATAGTATTGGACCTTTCCTAGAATAATTAATTTCAAGTAACTGCAAGAACTACACTTTTTTTATTCGAATAGAGAATCTAATGAAGCCACTAAATCAAGAAGATATTGCAGTTAATAAAACTACATGAATGCAAATTGTTATTCAAACTAAGAGACTAAATTAAGTCTTCTATTTAAATACTGAAAGTTTCCACTGATCATAAACCTATTGATTATGGATTATTTTAAACTAATAAAAACTACATATAACCAGTCATTTTGAATTGTAGATTGAAGGTGTATGAATGAGTAGTGATGGCCTACAACTTAGCATCAATCGTCTACAACTATCAGTACTTTATAATCACATTTTAAACAGGAGTCTTTTCATTTCCATGTACTCTTACTGTATTTTTCTCCAAACTGTGGCTTCTTTTCTATTAACTTTTTCTCTTTTACAGTTGAGCAACTGTAGTATGTTTTATTTTTATAGGATAGCGATTTTGGGGTTTGGTTTTCTTGGTAGAAAATGTTGTTGATTTTAGCTGAGAACCTCATTTACCCATGAAAGGGTCTAGAAAGCTTCAAAATAGAGGGTTTATGTTGAAACAGTGGTTGTTAATAAGAAACAATAGTAGGCCAAACCGACAGTTTCAAATGATTTCTCTACATTACACATTCTTAAGGATTTTTCTAGAGTAATATTTGAAGATTTTCTTTCTAGTGGTGGCTATTTAAGTGTGTCGTATCAAGAAAACATTCCCAAATAGTGGATTTTAATTTTAAGTTTTGTTTCTACGTATGGTTTTATTAAATCCTTTGTGTGGTTTAAGTTTACAAATTTTTTCGTTTGTTGGTAGAAGTATTTTTAAAGTTTTCTTGAGTGTAAAGAGGTTGGTATCACAACCTATTCAAACTTAATAAAATTGCCATAAAATTTATTGCAGGCTTTGTATACAACGTGGGTGTGAGGGAATACTAATTTTGTGGTGGGAGAACGACTGAGAGAAAATTTTGTTAAATTTAATGTGAAATTGTAGTTCAATCATTTAAAATGATGGATGTCTTTTAGAAAGGGATTAAGTTTTACACGGTTGTAAAGAGAGGCCAAAACTTAATTATATTTTTTTTTTGACTGGTGCATATATTTACTTAATTATATTGTGTCGTGGCCTGTGACTAGTTGCTTTAAAATTAGAGATCTTTGTAGTTAGGCTATGAATTATCTTATAAGTTTTAAATGTGATGATTTCTTTTTTCTCCTATTTTTTTCTCAGATTTTTGAGCTATTTTAGGCATGTTACCTCTATTTTAGGTGACATGGTTATTTGACAAATTAGTAACTTTTCATATTGGTGTGAAACTATTTTATAGTTTTTAGGTATACTCAATAATTAATTTTAAAAAAGGCATTATAGGTGTTTATGAGACCATAAATTATGTCATTTTTGATACCTTGTTGATTTTTGACGTGCAGAGAAAAAGGCAATCTTAATTTCAAGAAAGGGTCTCAAAAAAACTCATACAAAAGTGCTGATTCAATAATCTAATAGGAGCATCCCAGTGAAATCTAAAGCCCACAAACAATCAAATTGAATAGTCTTAAATACTGCTGGCAAGATCATCTGTAAAATAAAACCATTAAAAATGCTTCACAAAAGCTAGCCCAAGATTAAAGCAGACAAGTAAATGTCAAATACAAAAGAAAAGGATTGAAAAAGAAAGTTAGACTTAAAAATAGAGATGTACTTTAGTACCTTTTTCCTTGAAGGAATCCATCCTTGTAAGTGTGAGTTCTACCTTGTTATCGACCATTAATCCTGCTCCACTTCCTCTTACACACAAAAAATATTAGGCACACTGAAACCCTTAAAATGCTAGTAACAATACAACATGCACAGTCTCATTCATGATAATGAGATGAAATAAAATGAATAAGAAATATTTTTGATGAATAGTTCCTTTCCATTAATAAATTTCAAAGTTACATATTCACAAAAAAGGGGCCGGGGGATAAATAAAATCACCCCGCAGAGTCACTCGGCCAAAGCCGGATACAGATAACTATT
>MU224169.1:5502165-5529382 GCA_018584345.1 Thuja plicata | reverse complement strand
TGATTATGATTTGATCAAGAAAATTGATATAATTGATATTGTTGATATTTGAAAATATTGATTCAGGGATTTGATAAATTGAGAAATGGGGCCCAAAGTCTAGGCGACCATTTTAGGGTGTATACAATAGTAAGAAAAGACATGGGAAAGGTTTTGGTTCTCAAGGGGAAAAGGGTCATTGGGTAATTGTACCAAGATGGTGTACAAAAAGGGGGGTATATGTGGCCACCATTTTTTTGAAACGAAGTAAACCTAAACTTTGAAGAGAAATCTTAGAGCCATGCACTCAAAATTAAAAAATGTGCAAATAACAAGAATTGCAGTACTCTGAATCTAGTTTATAAACTACTCATTTTTTTTTAAAAGATCATATTAAAAGGGTGAAATCAATTGCACACAAAAAATTATTCCTATTTAGTATTTTGAAGACCGCTTTTACTAGAATGATAGGTAATCTAGTGAGAGATAGAATTTGTGTATTTATTTGTAATTTTCTATTGAGTATTTATTTTTTATATTTTTTTTAACTGGGCCTATCTTGAAAATCAGGTGTCTATTCGTGCGTTGGACATAAATTGCATTAATATAATTCAAAATGCAAGCTTTATTTTTTAAAAGTGTATAGAATCAAGTTTAGAACAATAATATGTGATTTGTTAGACATAGGTAAAGAAAATTAAACTTAACTATGCTAATGTTGTCCAAACATTGAAAATTTTATATCATTAGAAAGCTCAAAAGATGTGTGAAATTATGGTGGAAATTTTAAAAATACCCACTTGATAAAGTGTAAACCTGATGATGAGAAAGTTGAGATACTTGTTCTGAAGAATAAAACATGTGAAAAAGGGAGGGAAATGGAGGCAAATGAAGCTTCCAAGACCCAACCTTGTTATCCAAGCCTATTAACTAGCATTATTCTTAGCTTTTAAATTTAGCAAACCTATGTTTAATTATGTTATTTTAATTTAAAGTGATGCAATTGTGTTAGGGTTGTTTTGCTCTTTTTTTTGGTGGGTGACCACTATTTTGCACACCATCTTCATGCACTTACCCCATTCTTTAAGCCAATTCCTAACTTGTTTCTTATAATTTCTAAAAAAAATTGAAATTTCTAGGAAGATTGACAAATTACACACAATAAGGAATGTATTTAATATTATCAGTGCTTACTTTGAAATTGAGAATCTATAATTGCATATGTCGACCTGAGCTATATGATTTTAACTAAAATTTATTTCTATAAATTCAATCTTTCACTTCCTTTGAAGTAAAAATAACTATAAAGAAGCCATGTCCATGATCTAAAAGAGATACATCATCAAAATCCACCCATTTCTTATGACTCCAATTAAGAAGTCTTTTTCTTTGCAATGATAGGTTCCAGAACTTAGAGATTAAAGCAATTTTCCTAAGAGCCTAAATCTTGGAGTTCATTGCTTCTTTAGAAAAGGTCATGCTCAACTCTTTTCCTCCTATTAAGGATTCTTGATGCTCTGCTAAGAGCATTTCTTCTTACTAGTCTACCATTATCTCTTCTTGTTGATCTATCATTCTGTCGTGTTCATCTGTCATTGAATTTCCATATGCTTCATGATTCTCTCTTTCCTTGATAATATCCTTAGTAGTCAATTGATTATGTTCCTGATGAGACTTCTAATTAAAAACATGTTATTATTCTTGAACCCATATCTTCCTTATATCAATTTTACTTGTCTGATTTATGTTTAACCATTTAGAGGTGCTTACACTTTTGTTGAAATTTTTCCATTCTTGAGTATTCTCCTTTGAATCCAACCATATTTTTTTATTTCCTGTGAATTTTTTATTAAGAATTTAGAAGGAATAGGAATCCTTCCACTCATCCGTGTGCTCCAACCAATTTATTTTTCTTCTCTCTTGTGGAATCTTTGCCTTTGGATTCTATTCCTTTCTGTGAATGCAAGCTCCCTACCTCCAAAAACTTGCTTGTCCTTTGACATCACCCAATCACTTTGTTGTGGCACTGATATTTGATAGTCACCATTAAGCCCTAGACCTTATTTCCTTCCCATACCTTTTATAATCTCATTCCTAATTTAATAATCTGTGAGTACATGGGTGGCCAGAGCTTTTTTAGCAGAGGACGATTTAGTGGAACCCCTGAGCCCATTGTTGGAAAGATGAGAATATTGTTGGAAAATGATGCTAGGATTATTATAGTTCTCCCATATCCACTATAGATATTTTTATTTTCCCATATTCTAGGGTTTTCTTTGAGATACCATAATGATTTAGGTTCGCATAAGAGTGATTCTCCTTTACTAACCGTAGATTCATTCTTTTGCTAGCACCATACCCTCTGTGAGCCATGATAAATCTGCTTTCTATATTCCTTCTCTGCTCCAAATATTTTTTGTTTCTTCTAAGCTCAAAGCCTTATACGCTCCTCAGCTCCTTTGATTTTGTTAAAATGATGGAAGATTTATATAAAATTTAATTTTATATCACCCTTTATCAATAGTTTTCTGAATAAATAAGTCTTTGTAGTTCCCAAGAAAAAATTGTAACAAGCTAGAAAAATGGATATAAATCTCACATCACAGCACACCACAAGTCCTCTATTTTTTTCTTCAACACTCCTGAGCCTATTCAGCGGTGGATTGCTAATATCTTGAGATTTCAGATTGAGTCTCTCCCTCTGACTTACTTGGGTGTCCCTATTGTGGTGGGAAGACAGCCCAGGCTTTTCTGGCAGAGCTTGCTCGACAAGCTTCGACAAAAAGTCAATCATTGGACTCATAGGTGGCTCTCTACTACTGGTAGGGTGACTCTCTTGAAATCTATGATTCAGGCCCTTCCTATATACAGAAGAATGGTTCAGGCTGCCCCGGAGTATTTTCTTAAGGAATTTGATGCTCTTTCTCGCCAATTTCTTTGGAGTGGCAATTTGCAAAATTCTAAATGTAGCCTCATCAATTGGGATATTGTATGCGGGCCAAAAAAGAAGGAGGCCTCGGCCTTTGTTCTACTATCTTGTGCAGTCAAGCTCTTTCTTCCAAGCTCTATTGGTTTTGGTGCTCCAATTAGTCTCATCTTTGGGCACGTATCCTGTCACACAAGTATTTACCTGGCGTTGAACCTTCAGATGTTTCCAAGTTTCCTCTAGAGGGAAGAGGCTCTATGGTGTGGAATACCCTCAAGATTAGTGCTCACCTGGTGAAGAGAAGTCTTTTTTGGATCTGTAACAGAGGCACTGAGGCTCTGTTTTGGAGTTATTCCTGGAATGGGCATCCTCCGCTCTTGTCCTCTCATCCACACTTACAGACTCTTTGTGATTTTTTCATTTCTGCTGGATGGAATAAGGTGGCTCATTATAAGGAGGCTCATAACCTAGGCCTTGCTATTGGTTACAAATGTAAGAATTCTTCTGATTGGCCGTCGGGTGGTTCTTTGGGGGATCGGTTGGAGCTTTCTCAGATCTTGGCTTCTAGGGAGTGCAGCTCTCTGTAGGAACCTGATGTTTTGGCTTGGGGAGGTGCTTCTTCTGGAAAGTATTATGTTTCTTCAGGGTACCTTGTGCTGACTAAGCAACTGTTTGGCAAGGTGGAGGTTTCTTGCTTGAAGAAAGCTTGGAATAGCTTTTCTTCGCCTAAGTGTAACTTTTTCCTCTAGATTCTGGTTTACAACTGCTGTCTTACTCGGGAGAATCTCTGCAAGAAAGGATTCCAGGGGCCCTCCATCTATGTCTTATGCCACAATAGTGAAGAGATTGTTTCCCACCTTTTTTCCAGTGCTCCTTTGTCAAGCAAATTTGGCACTTCTGGTGGAGTGTGTGGGGATGCTCGTGCTGGCATGTTTCTTCCTTGTCTGAGTTCTGGGACTATCTGGGCCATCCCCCTTCCAAGACCTATTTTCTTCAGGTTGCTTGGACTATTGGCCCTTCCTTTATTTTATGGCATGTTTGGCTTGAGAGAAATAGGAGGATCTTTCATGAGGTGCAACTGGGGATTAAGCACCTGTGGGGGAAAATTGTTCATTCTCTTCATGAAACACTCCAGAAAAAATGTGACTTTTGTGGAGGTTTGGACCCTAGAGATGTTGGTATTTACTCACGCCTTTCCTTTCCTCTTCAGGGTGGTGCCCTCTCTCTGCCCCACAGACGCACTGGGAATAGAGCTAGGCAGTGCTCTCAGCATGTTAATCGCGAGGGACATTGGACTCCTCCCCAGTCTGGAGTTCTTAAAATCAACACTGACGGTTCTTCTCGGGGAAATCCTAGACTGGCTGGCATTGGGGGAGTTGGGCGTGATAGCTCTGGTGATATTCAGTTTATGTTCTCTATCTACAAGGGTTACCATACAAATAACCTCATGGAAGCCCTTGCTATCTTGGTTGCAATGGAACAGTGTTGTCAACGTGGTTGGAGAAGAATTACCTGTGAGACAGACTCACAGGTGGTAGTGAATTTGTTGAATAGACGGAACCTTGTGGATGTGGATTGGCATTTGGCTCTGGTTATTCAACAGATCATTCAGTTATGCAATTCTCTGGAATCTATGTCTTTTATGCATATCCCTCGAGAGTGGAACGGTGTGGTTGATTGTTTGGATAAATGGGCTTCCAAGCACACGCTGGATTGGAATATTGTTGATCATAGGATGCTTCCCCCTGATTTATCTCATAAGCTAACTCAACTTGTTGACCAGGATAAAGCTCTTTAGTGCTCTTTGTTTCCTCCGTTGTTCTGTACTCTTTGGTATTCAATAAAAATTTTACCCCTCTTTTAGTTGAAATCTCTTTGTGCAAGGCCTATCAAAAAAAAATCTCTTTGTGCAAGAATTTTCCAAAAATTGAAGGTCTAAAATTGTGTTTACACTAACTTTAAATATTTCTTTTAGAAGAACATTAAAAAGAATTTTTTCATTAAATACAATAATCATAAATGGTATAGAAATTGGAATTATTTAAGAAGTCTTAATTTTTTTTTTAAAGAAAATACAGTTGGTGGGTATGAAGACAAATTCTTAACTCTTGTCAACATCTAAATGGGAGGTTTCCACCAATATAAAGCATAATTTAAATTCTAGTTTCTAGATGTTGTGTATGCTAAATGATGAAAAATGTATAAGACATTTTAATTAATTGATAAAAGTTATAAAAAAAATGTCATCTATAATTAATAGTCAGAATCATTAAACTTCATAATTATTAAAATTTTAAATATAAAATTTAAAGAATATTTTTATTTGTAATAAAGGTTTTAAATGTGACCCAATAGTGGTCTTCTGTATATGTATAGGCAAAATGTCATTGATGTTATTGAACGGAGGTGTAATATTTTAATAAAAATTATAAAAGGCCTAGACCAATTATCTATCAAAAGGAAAAGATTTTAAATTACAAACATGTTAAAAAATGAAATATTTTTTCTCTTATTTATAGATTGTGTAGGTAAACTCTCTGACCCACGTGTCCCTCTCAAACTAGTATCCTTCAATATAATTTCATAATTGTATCTATTTATTCAAAGGAATATGATGGATTTATGGATAAATTTAAAGATAGAGAAATTTGAAAGGTTGTACAGATGGTTCTTTTCAGAATGCTATCAACCTGATGTTCAGCAGTGTATCCTGGAAACATACTCCATTCCATTGACCTCAAATTAAACGTCAATTGATTCATGCTTCTTTTAATAGTAAGAAAAATTATATCTAACGAAATTTTCTTTGGTACCTAGTCTCGATGAGATTATTTGTGTTGCAGGGGTGGATTATGTGGTTGTGGACATGAAGGAAAATAAAATAACCATAATTGGAGCAGCACACCCTCTTCTTTTGACATCAATACTGAGGAAATTTGTTTATACACAACTTTTGATTGTGGCTCCAACAATTTTTTATTATTCCAGTAGTTATAATTACACTCATGTCCACAAGCCTTAGTAAGATCCTGTTGATAATGATGAATATAGTTACTACACTATTTATTGAATTTTGATATGAAGTGCATATATTTTTTTCTTTAAATGTTGGAAATGGGCTTGATATATGTTCAAAATTAGAATGTAAATGAAAGATCCTCAATTGAAAGACCTTTCATTTGGGATCCCAATACTTTTGTGAATTAGTCTATACAATAGGAAAATGCTAAAATTGAAACAATTCTAAGACAATTGTTTTTAGAGAGGAAAGTTTTTAATGGCTACAATTTTGGCACAAGGCTTTCGATTGAGTTAGCAATTACTAAAGTAACCAAGTACCCTTAGGTTTCTGTCTCTATCAAGCAAGTGATTTCTATCTAGTGGAATGATAGAGACTCCCTAAGTGTGCTTGCACAATCCAACTAGGACTCTCTCTCTCTGTTTTTTCCTAGTCCCTTCAAGATCATAACTCTATCTTCTAGGGTCTTGTGAGCCCTCTCCCAACTAGTCTAGGAATCCTTCAATGCCACTCCAAAATATTTCATACAATGTGCTTCACTTAGGTGAACTACCAATGATGTAACTTCCACCTCTTAACTCTTTCTTAGATTCATCCAAGTGCATCTATTGTCTCTTCTCCTCAATTAGTGTTGGCAGGGGATTCAATTCCTTCTTGAAATATCTAAGAACTCATTAGATCCCTTTAGGCTAGGGTATCAAGGTATTCACCATCGATTTCCAATCTTTTGTTCAATCTTGGCTTTTAGGCCTAATAGGTCTATTAGCCCTATTTGGCTAGTTTTTGCTCCTTCTTTCAAAAACTTCCCAAACAACCCCAATAAAAAATTTGATATTATAATACCCTTTATTGATTTATTAAATATTTTGTAGGTTTGATCTCTCCAAGGTCTCCGTGCAAGTGATCCCTACTTTTAAGGGCTTCTAGGGCTAATTGGGCTTTACTGAACCAATCAACTGATTTCTTCTCCAAAATATGGTTAAATAGATTGTTCAATGCCTAAACTTCCTCTAAGGTCTCTATATAACCCCAAGGACTACTAAAATTTGATTGGATTCATTCTTCCAATCAAACCCCTCCATTCAAACACAAAAAAGATCTTTACAAGCTCCTAGCCGAGTTACACTGGACTCGCCTAGGGCTTGTTCTTAAAAATAGAAAAACACTTCTTCAGAGATCCTCCTTCCATATTTACACTTTACATGGGATCCCCTTGCATATCCCTCAAATCCTTAATGATTGCACAGTTGGATTTTATGGGGGAGCCATTTTCTGCAAATAGTCCTTAATGGAACAGAGACTGGATTATTCACAAAACAATTTAGAAAAATACCTTAATGAACTGAAAACAACTTCAAACCTATGCAAAACAGAATCTAACTAAGCTAATTACATGAATCCCACTCAAATTTTATGTATTCCAAAATTTGGTTAAATAGATTGTTCAAGGCCTAAACTTCCTTTGAGGTCTCTGTATAACCCCAAGAACTACTAACATCTAATTGGATTCATTCTTCCAATCGAACCCCTCCATTCAAACACAAAAAAATCTTTACAAGCTCCTAGCCGAGTTACACTAGACTCACCTAGGGCTTGTTCTTAAAAATAGAAAAATACTTCTTCAGAGATCCTCCTTCCATATTTACATTGTACATGGGATCCCCTTGCATATCCCTCAAAGCCTTAATGATTGCATGGTTGGATTTTATGGGGGAGCCATTTTCTGCAAACAGTCCTTAATGGACCAGAGACGGGCTTATTCACAAAACAATTTACAAAACTACCTTAATGAATTGAAAATAACTTCAAACCTGTGAAAAATAGAATCTAACTAAGCTAATTACATGAATCCCACTCAAATTTTATGTATTCCAAAATGTGGTTAAATAGATTGTTCAAGGCCTAAACTTCCTCTGAGGTCTCTATATAACCCCAAAGATTGTTAACATCTAATTGGATTCAATCTTCCAATCAAACCCCTCCATTCAAACACAAAAATATCTTTACAAGCTCCTAGCCGAGTTACACTGGACTCGCCTAAGGCTTATTTTTAAAAATAGAAAAAAAAAACTTCTTCAGAGATCCTCCTTCCATATTTACACTGTACATGGGCTCCCCTTGCATAACCCTCAAAGCCTTAATGATTGCACGGTTGGATTTTATGGGGGAGCCATTTTTCTGCAAACAGTCCTGAATGGACCAAAGACTGGCTTATTCACAAAACAATTTACAAAACTACCTTAATGAATTAAAAATAACTTCAAACCTATGCAAAATAGAATCTAACTAAGCTAATTACATGAATCCCACTCGAATTTTGTGTATTCAATCCATTAAAGGATCTTTCCAAACAAAAATAACTAACTGTCTATAAAAACTAGAGTACATTGCAAAAGATTGTAAATTCTATTACTTCTCCATAACATCTAGCCTCGGGAAATGGGCCTCCTTGTGGTTTTATACTTTTCACTCATGAGTGCAGGTGGTTAGTGTTAGTAAACAGTTTTTCCCAAGAGTTATTTTGAATAGGGAAAATCCTTTTAAACTAACAGTTTGAATTCCTAACAAAAGATAAGGAATTCTCTGCTTGATATTACTTTATGTTATGCAAGGTGTAGCTACCTTTACTGAAAAGATAATCGTTAAATCCTCTTTTGAGGGAAAATCTTTCCAATGAGTATTTTACTGAAAATACTAAAAAGCTTGAATCAATTAACTCATGAATATAAAAATAAAATGTATACTGAAAAACCATTCAATTTTAATAACCAAAATCATCCACATGATTGGATATTAAAACTGAGAAATAGATGAGTGATTTAATTTCCTCTCTTGTAACCTTTAAACTCCAAAACAACAGGTCTCCAACGTGCAACAAAGAGAAACTAAACTTCCACAAGTAATTGATATCCACAAGAACATAAATCACTACAGAGTAAACAATAGTATCTACTCCAAAAAGTTTAACATATAAAACTGTATAATTTTATATTACTTTGCTGCAAATCCAGAAAAATGCATTCAAAATTTAAAGCATAAAGTACTACAAACAAAATTAGTTTTGTCCTAGTATCTATGGAGAGACGAACCCTTTTAGATGTCAGCTATTACATAATTATACTGATCAGGGCTGGATAACTGAATCCAAAACTACCCCGCCAGGAGTAAATAGTTTTTCGGTTAACATAACCGTGTTAACTAAAATGCAATAAAGGAAAATAACATAGAAAGAAAAAAGAAGCAACTATCTAACTAGAAGGCTCCATGTGTCACGAAGTATTGTCCACGCCAGCTGTGATTCTTCCGGCTTTCCAGACTTCATAGGTAGCGGTAAATGTAGAGATAACTGATTGATGAGGCAAGCCAATGTAGGTGATTCTCTGTTTCCAGACCTCCTTCTCTTTCTTCAACTCTATTATATTTTCTTCATGCATTTCCAAGTGTTTCTGATTGATTATCAGCATAGCTTCAATATGTGCAATATTTGTAAAATCCTGCCTTACGGGTGTCTTCGATTCTTGGACTTCCAGAAACTTTTTCTGTATCTCTTTAATTATATCTTCAACAAGGGGCATGGAGTCACTATCTTCACCTTAGAAATGCTTGTAAAATCACTTTAGATCTTCCTGGATTATTTCATCTACAAGCTTGAGACTAGATAGGATCTCCTTGATTTCTGCTACCCCTTGTGCGAGCGCCTCATTTCTCCACTCTATGCAATCTTTAATTACATAGAGTGTTTTATCGTCTAAACCAGCCATAGGGTACTCAGAGAGGAACCTCTGCAACCCAAATTCCTGTATTTCCTCAATCCATAATACTTCCTTTACCCAATTGTTCCTTTATTTTTCATATTCTCCTATGTTTGCTTCAACCTTCTTGATAATGGCAGCAGATTTCTTCAGAGCTGTGTTGTAAAGCTTTACCTGCTTCATCGTTTCATCCAAGACATGTTGCAACCATTCCTCCAACGTCTCCGTAACAACTTTACACTTCTGCAGGTTATCAAGAAATTGTTGATTGGCTGAAGATGTGACATCAACAATTGCAAACATTTCACTCAAAGGTTTAGGTTCTAGATGAAGGATGGCATTGATGTATTGAGCCATGCTTTTCATTGCCTCCTTCATGTCTTATTTATCTCAAGCATCTTTCCATACTCTGTCTGCAATCTTTTTGTTGGATGCTTCAAAGATTTTCATGTCTACAGTCCGGCTTCCTTTCTCGAGATCTATTTTAGACACTTGATAATCTTGAGGGGCAAGATCTTCATGCAGGCTGTCTTGAGGAGGCTTAGCAATTTTTTCTGACCAATGACCAGTGTTTTTGTCAAAGTGAATTCTAGACTCTGTTCTAGCCTTTTCGCCTTTGAGGACTTCCCTAAACACTTGCTTACCAAGTCATCCATAGGCATTGAAAGGGGTACCACACTCCTCTTCCTTTCAACAGAGGTGTCTAACCATTTAGGCATGGAGGGTTCTTTACCAAGTGTGGGAGAAGTGTTGTTTAAAGAAAGGGTGTTCATCTGCATATTTCCATCATCAGCCACTTTTTGAGAATCTATCACGCTATCTGCCATAGTAGAACTGCAATTTTGCTTTGTTGTGGTTGTAGTCTCAGAAAGATCAAATTCAATAGTTATTTTATCCTTTCCCTTATCTTGTACTACCCTTTTGCCTTTGGTATTTGAATGGGTGATTCTTTTGGTACTCACCACTTCTTGCTAAACTTGAAGTTGAATCTGTAGCACAGCTGCTTCAACTTCAACTTTTGCAGAACCTGCAATAGGATTACCAACACAAATATTAGGAGCAACATTTAGCTCTTGGACAGAATTATTTTGTTTGATTTTCAAGTGTTTTCTCGGGGTACTACGGGTGGCTGAGTGAGTTCTCTTTGTTTTCGACCAATCTTTAGTTCTTTTCAAAACTTCTGATGTATGGGAGAGCAGGTCATCTTCTTCCTTTTTACTCCAATCAATTTCAGGGATCGATAAAGATTCAATCTATTTAACATAAAGGGGATCGATCACCTCCTAATTTTCATCTTCCTTTATTCTGCTAGTGCTGAGGTTGACTTTGAACAACTGTATCTAGCTCACAGTTAACCTTGACCACAACCTTCTCCTTATTTCCAATTCATCTGAACAATTAGCCCAGTAATCCTCCAGGTGAGGAACATGGATAAGTGAGACTGCATGTCTGATATTATCTTTAGCAAAACCCATATAATCAAAATCTTTCCTTCCAAAATAGGGTTTGAGGCATAAATTGGACAATATTGTCTTTGTCAATGCAACTTGCTTGAAACTAGGGCATCTGTAGTGGCCAATTTCAATAGGAAAGAGGAAAGTAGGTGAATTTTTGGTGGTTTCAGATGGGTCCATCACACAGACAAGTTGCCTATAGATTTCAGACAAGATAATGTTATCGAGACAATAACGTGGCAACCTAAAAGGTTCTCTGGTAAAGCCTCCGACTCTAATATATGTGAACCTGTGAAACTGAGTATAAAAGCAACCATAAATTTTAACGGCTTGCATAGATTCTTCAGATAGTCTGCAATTTTCATGACCTTGAAGTTCAAAAACCAACCTCCCGAGAAACACATCATTTACCCTCCGGAACTCTTTGCAAGGCTCATCAAGCTGAAGGACTGTGTAATATTGGTAGATGGTCATTTCATCCATCCAGGGCTCATGAGGGAGACCTGCCCATTCTTTAGACGTGGCTAAAATGTAGACCAAAAAGGAAGACAAGAAAAATGAGCCAAAACTGCTTACTGCTAGTAAACCTTTATGCAAACCTTCGGCTATTAAGTCGGCCCAGTCAATAAATTTCTCTCCTTCAACAATCTTCTGGATGAAGAAATACATCCAATTCTCCCAGTGAAAGGCATGATCATTTCCTTTTACTCTGTTCAAAAGCAGCACAATGTTGGCAATTTCTTTAATGAAATGCTCAATGGTTAACGGCTTGGGTAACCTTGACCCTCCAAGGGCTAGTTTTAGGAGCCATGTTTGAGCTATGATAGAGTCATAGCTCTTCTTGTTCTTTTTGTATAAGTGCTCAGCCTCGTCAAATGTCCAAGGCTCATAGGGTTCTTTATGAGGAATCCAAAATGCTGAACTGACACTATCCCTATTTATTCTGGCTAGCACTTCGCCTGTAGCTTTCTTGATACATCTGGTATTAGGGTCATAATGGTTTGCACATTCGATAACCAACTCAGGGCATCCTATGGCTGATGGGAAAGTGGCGGCTTCGACTAACCCACTACTGGTTAGTTTTCGGTCTATGGGCCCTAGTTGAACATTTTTAATCCGTTCTAACATCTTGGGTAAGCTTACATTTACCAAGAAGGTATCCCGAATTTTAGGGAGAGAGCTTAGTAAGCATGGTTTCTCTGGTTTTGGTAGCTTGGGCCTAAAGAGGGTCATGACTTCTTGAACAAAAAGGTTTGTAGAAATAATGAAAAATTGAAACACTTCTAACCAAACCAGGTGCAAGAAATATGACAGAGAAATTTGTATGATGCACTCACCATTTTCAGCAAAGCCCAGCACTCCAACCCTTTTTCTTACCAGTTGACACTTGCAATTCGAGGATGGCTAGATAAACAATGATACTAGAAAAGGAGGGCATTTTAAGCAGTAATTGCGAAAATCTTAGGGCGGATATGGAGCGAGTTAAGGCATTAATACCAGGCATGCCAAATGTACTTGACAAGACTGCTTTTGGTTAATTCCCATCAAATCCGCATGCATTTTAACTTCTCATGACGTCAGCAGATCTCTATTTTTTTATTCTACAAAAACCGACTGTGTTTCGCATGCATTTTCCCAGCTATCACATTTATTGCCTTTCACATCTTTAGAACTGATAGGAGGTGGGATCCACTCTTTTGTTTTAGAAAAACGCGTCCATTTCTTTCAATAAAACACCTACGAGAAAGAAAGAAAACTTCGTCAGAAAACAAACGGAGTTGAAGTTGAAGTTGAAGTATAGTCACTTGACTTAACTTCGACTTCAACTTCAACTTTGCACAAGTTGGTTCAGATTGATGGGAAAAACATTGACTTCCTTGGGCAAAGAAAACTGGATTGAACTTGAAGTTGAAGTATAGCTTTGGTTCAACTTCACCTTCAAGTTGACAAATTAGGATTTGGTTGACTTTTTTAATGTATTGAAAATACAAGGTAACAGTTAGAATACCTACCATTCCCTAATCATTCATTTTTATCTCTTTTGGTCAATGTTGTCATGCAACTTTACAAAGTTGCAAAAGTTGTCAAGACAACATTTTGTCAGTTTTTGCAACTTTGCTCCTAACTTAATCAAATGACTTCTAACCTACATAGATTGATGTAAAATCATCATAGAAGCCATTTTACACTTAATTACAATCTTTCCTAAGCCTTTTAGGATTTTTTACCCAAAATCCCAAATTTCGGCTCCAAGAGACCTAAAACCAAAACATGACCTAAACAAGCAAAACAATTAGATTGGACCAAGCCTAATCTAGACCGCCTAAACACACACACACACACACACACACACACACACACACACACAAGACCTTCTAAGGCCTTTTCAAATACACCTGACCTGGCTAGGGTTAGTACAAGGCAAACCAAAAACTTAGAAACTTGGAGATGTCTTAGGTGCTCCTACACCATGGAATATACTAAACTAGGGATTTGATGGGGAGATTCCATAGATTTGGCAGTAATGGTTTAATAAAATCTCACAGCACTTTTTTGTTATGGAAATAAATTTTCAATTGAGGATTTGAACATTTGATCTTCATAATAACATATTTACAACATCAAACTAATTTTAAATAAATTTTCAATTGGGGATTTGAACATGTAACCTTCAGAGTAACATATTTATAGCATCAAATTAGTTCTCCTACTAAGTTTAAAAAAATAGGGTTTAACTATCTAAGATTAACAAATTAGAATGTATCTTGTAATAAGGATTTAAATGCAATTTTCTTTACAAATAAAGGTGCATAGGGGCTTGATTTGATTGGCTGAGACTTTTCTCTATGTAGTAGTCACATATTAATAAAATTCATTAGTAGACTATAAAGAAAAAATCTTTATTTTCTTTCTTTCTTTGTTTGTGTGTGTGACTTTTCTGGAGGTAAATTCATGTTATTAAATGAAATAATTTATTATGAATCAACTTAAATAAATTGTTTGAATGGAGTGAAATAGGTTAGTAATGCACCTCTAAATCTTTCTAATAAATTTAACATGCAACTTAATTTATTAATTTATCATATGTAGAGATGTCACTAATATCCTCAAGGACAACTATATTAAGAGAGATACACGGACCATAGGAATCACTAGATGTATACCAGACATAACAAAATAACAATAATAATAACTATAGATACATCAAATCTATATAGGCATAAAATAAAGGCTAGGTGAATATCATAAGACACAAAAGATGTATCATCATAAATCATAGTGACATAAGTTATTAGCATGGTAAAGAATGGAGAAAATACAATCATGATAAACAAAAATAACATTGTAAGTCCATAAAGGATAAAAGAAATAACAAATTAGGGCAATCTACGCAATAGAGTCATTTTAAACATCTTGAAATTTGATATCTCTATTTTTAATAAAAAAATATATATTTACACTTTTCTTTTAGTCTCCCTTTCTCTCCCTTTCTCTCCCATGTGTTTTTGGTCTTACACTTTTTTTATGTTTTGTTTACTCATCTTTATTATTGACCACGTGTCTTTTATCTCGGAGGGCTCTCCTCTTTTTAATGGACCTTTATACATTTATCTATCCTAATTTACAAACGTTTCTTAGTAGTTTATTCTCTCCTTCCCGTGTTGTCTCTTGTTTCTCTGTTCTTACAACTTTGGTAGCCCAGCCCCTTTCCATTCTTTCTCCTTTCCTTTTCCTCTATTTTTTTCGTCATTTTTTTTCTCTTTCCTTTATTTCCCCTTGGTGATACTGGGTGTTTCTTTTTTTCTTGATTTCTGTTTAGTTTCTTTTACACTAATATTTCATGATCGTGATTCATCACAAGTAGCTAAAATTTATCTTATTTGAACAAAATCTTTTTTTCAACTTTTATCATATTTTAAAAAAATCTTCTTCTTTTAAGGCATAACAGAGAATGCATATCAAATTAATATTTGGTATTATGAAGATTAGGGACAAGAAAGAGGAAGGATATCTACAACTCAATAAAATGGCCTCTATGAAAGCAGTAAAACAGTAAAGGCTCCTTAAAGATCATAAAAATAAAATAAAATGGCCTCTAAAGGTAACTTAGTCGTGGGCAATACTGGAGTTCTTTTGCTCCGTTCTTTTTTCTTGACTCAAAAAGTGAAATATTTTTTCCCTTATTTATTGGTAGTTAGTTTTGGTGGTTAACCAGATTCTCCATTATGTGCTTCTTTAGATTATGTTACTTTCAATCATATCCGGAGGGAGTGGAAAGGTGTTGTGGATTGTTTGGACAAATGGACTTAAGATCACATGCAAAATTGGAATATTGTGGATAGGGGTCAATTATCTGTGGACTTGTCTCAACAGTTAGATCATTTAGTAAACTTTGATAGGGTTGTTTTATGCCTGTGTTTTGTACTTCTTCTTCTTGATTAAATAAATTTTCACCCCTCTTTTATTTCATAATTCTTAAAATTGTAAATATAAAATTTAAAGAATAATTTTATTTTTAATAAAAGATTTTAAATTACAATAAATATTCAAAAAATAAAATATTTTTTCCCTTATTTATAGATTTGTAGGTAAACTCTCTGACAGAGAGTTCCCTCTCAAACTAGTATCCTTCAATTTAATTTCACAATTATATCATATTTATTCAAAAGGCTATGATGGATTTGTGGACAATTTTAAAGATTGAGAAATTTGAAAGGGTGTAGAGATGGGTCTTCGTGGAATGCAATCAGCCTGATCTTCTGCAGTGTAGTCTAGAAACATACTCTGCTCCATTTACCTCAAATTGAAATTCAACAGATTCATGCTCCTTTTAATTTTCTCTTGCACCTAATCTCGATGAGATTATTTGTGTTGTCCGGGTGGATTATGTGTCCGTGGACATGAAGGAAAAGAAAATAATCAGAATTGGTGAAGCAGTCTCTCTATTTCTGACATCAATGCTCAGGAAATTTGTTTATATGCAACTGTTGATTGTTCGGCCTGCTATGGAAGAGAAAAAAAACGCTCCCAAACAGGAGCAAAAGGAGGAGGAGAAAAAATAGAGCCTGCTCCAACAATTTTGTATTATCCCAGCAGTTATAATTACAGTCATGCCTACAAGCCTTATCAAGAGCCTGTTGATAATGATGAATATAGTTACTGCACAATCTGTTGAATTTTGATATGAAATGCATATAATTTTTTTTTTAAATGTTGTAAATGGGCAATATACATTCAAAAGTAAAATGTAAATGAAAGTTCCAATTGAAATACCTTTCATTTGGGAACCCAATACTTCTGTGAATTACTCGGTACAATAGGAAAATTCTAGAATTGAAGAAATTCTAAGACAATTTTCTTAGAGAGGAAAGGTTTTTAATGGCTGGTGTTTGTTAGTTTATTAGCCATACTGATATCTTTCTCAGGTAAAAACAGGGATTAAATGTAATTCCCGTGATGACAATTTGGGTGCAAGGCTTTCAATTCAGTTAGCAATTACTAAAGTAACCATGGATCCTTAAGTTTCTATCTTTGTCAAGCAAGTGATTTCTATCCAGTGGAATATACTAAACTAGAGATTTGATGGGGGAAATTCCAGAGATTTGGTAGTAATGGTTTAATAAAATCTCATAGCACTTTTGTAGTTACAGAAAGAAATTTCCAACTGAGGATTTGATTGTTTTATCTTCATAATAACGTATTTACAAATTTTAAAGAAATTTTCAATTGGGGATTTGAAAATGCAACGTTCAGAGTAACCTACTAAGTTTGAAAAAACAACGGTTAATTATCTAAGATTAACATATTAGAATGTATCTTGTAATGAGGATTTAAATATAATTTTCTTTACAAATAAAGTTGGATAGGGGATTGATTGGATTGGCTGAGAATTTCTTCTATGTAACAGTCACATATTACTTAAAAAATTATTAGTAGACTATAAAGAAAATTTCTATATTTTCTTTCTTTCTTTTGTCTTTCTATAATAAATTTAATATGGAACTTAATTTATTAATTTATCTTATATAGGGATGTCACTAATTTCGGCAAGGAAGGCTATATTAAGAAAGATACATGAACCATAGCTATCACTAGATGTATACCAGGCATAACAAAATAACATGAATAAATATCTATAGATATATCAAATGCATATAGGCATAAATAAAGTACAGGCTAAGTGAATATCATAAGACATAAAGGATGTATCATTATAAATTATAGTGACATAAGTAGTTGCATAGTAAAGAAGGGAGAAAATACATCCATGATAAAAATATAACATTATAAGTACATAAAGAATAAAAGATTTATAACCAAAAAGTAATATTCTAAGCCCCTAAATCTTAATATATATGGATTTAGCATAAGTCATTTTGAGGGGTGTGAAGTGCACCAAAAATGTAAAGGGTTAATTATATCTTACTTAAATAATCTTACGTCAATTAAATTAAAAATAATCCTAAGTAAATGTGTTGTGATTGATCATCAATAAAAATAAAAAATAAATCTAGAAATTGAAAAAAAATAAATGCAATTAGAAAGCATGAGTAGACTATAAAGAAATTTTCTTTTCTTTTTTTTTTTTTTGTGGGTGGCCCGAGTTTTTTATAGGTAAATTTAGGTTATTAAATGAAATAATTAAGTATAAATCAAATTAAATAAATTGTTTGAATGAAGTGAAATAGGTTAGTAAAGCACATCAACTCTTTTTAATAAATTTAACATGCAACTTAATTTATTTTTTGCTCATAGATGTCTCTCCCCTCTTGACACCACTTTAATTGGGCAGAGAGATATCTAGGCTTTAATTTTTAAATGTGAAACCTTTTTTAAAGTAAATTAAAGCCTCGATATCTCTTTATATATATATATATATATATATATATATAGTAGCATTGAGAGGGCCAAGTCCTAAGAATTAAATTACATAATTTACTATATAATATAATTTAATTTTATAAATGTTGTAATAAGATATTTTATTATATATTTTATTTTATATAATACAAATTTCTGAATATGACATATATATAATATTTTAAAAATTTAGTTTAGTAATAGGATTAGGGTTCAATTTTTTTATGTTTAATGTTTAATTAAGATTAGTTTTAGGGTCTCATTAGGCTTAGCATTAAGGTACAATTTTGTTTATAGTTGGGTTAATGTTCAACTTGGTTTAGGATTAGGGTTTGTTTGTGTTAAGTGTTAGTTTTAGGGTTCAACTTGGCTTCATGTCCTAACCCTAATTAAATTGTAACTCTAATTTAACCCCAACCCTATCCTTGTTATTAATTGTAATTGAACTATGTTTCATAATTAAACTATAACCCTAACCATAAATTAATATTAACTCTAACTAAAATTAATACCAAACCCAAATTAAACCCTAACATTAAATAAAATTAAGCACTAATCCTTCCTCTCGTGAGAACCATAACTCTAGGTTCAATTTAGTATTCAATTAGATTTATGGTTAGTAGTTCACTTTGGTTTTAGATTAGGGTTCAATTTAGATTATATTTAAGTTTAGTTAAGATTAGTGCTAAATTTGACTTTTAAGTTAATAGATTATTTCACTTATAGATTTTTGTGTATCTATTTATTTAGGGCAACATCTAGATCATCCAAATTTAACAATTGATCAATGCAATAGAGTCCTCTTAGACATCTTAAAATTTGATATCTCTATTTGTAATAAAAAAATATAAGTATGCTAGTTATTTTTAATAAAAGATCCTAAATTAAAAACATACTTAAAAATGAAACATTATTTCTCTTAATTATAGATTGTGTAGGTAAACTCTATGAGAAGTCCCTTTCAAACTAATATCCTTCAATTTAATTTCACAATTGTATCCTATTTATTCAAAAGTCTCTGATGTATTTGTGGACAAATTTAAAGATGGATAAATTTGAAAGCGTGCAAAGATGGCCCTTCTTGGAGTGCAATCAGCCTGATCTTCAGTAGTGTAGTAGTGTATAGCCTGGCAATACACTTCATTCTATGTACTTCAAATTAAAGGTCAACAAATTCATTCTTCCTTTAGTAGGAAGCCAAATTATATTTAATGAAGCGGAAACCCTAAAATCTGTTCCACCAGATGGCTTAACTGTATGTTCCAACAAATCTTGGGGCTTAACCAAAATGGGAGACCATTTTTCACTGTTTGCTTCTCTCGAATCTAACTCCCATATCCCCACCAAAGTGTGGTTGATAAAAGGTAAACCGCCCCATATTTTTTCAGAATCCCCAGTTTTCTTCTCCAATCTCCTCTAATAACCCAAAAAATTCAACTCTTTAAATTATTAAAAATAATAATAATAATATAAATAGTAAGCTGGAAATATTTAAAAGATATTTGCCTTAACAATCAGTTTCATAGAGAGTGGGTCTTTCAGACGGGGGAACAAACTTCAGTGAAATGACCCTTTTGCATTCTACATTTATGGCATGGAAGACTCCAGTTATTCTGATAGCGGTTAAGTTAATTAGAGTCCCAATGGTAGCATGAGGGTCTTGGGGGTCTGGCAGAAAAGATATAGGACTGCGCATCTAGTTTTTTGTGGCTTTTCTAGGGATTGTTACAAAACTGCATATAGTTTCCCTAAATCCATTTTTTTATTTGGGGAATTGAATGAGGGAGGCAAGGAAGATTTTTGGGTGACTCCTCATTCTTTGTGTCGATTCAGCTGTGAACTTGAAGCTTTCTAGTGGGTGAGCTTAAGCCTCTAATGGAGATTTGAGTGACCACAACACTAGGTAGCAAGTACATTGTTTTTTTTCCTGAATCCATTCATGGACACCATGGTTTATGTTGCAAATATTGGCACTAGTTTGTGTTTTTATAATGGGATGGGTATGATGTCTCTTCTATGCAATATTATTAGGGATTTAGATCTTTCTTCCTTGCTTGGCGATTCAGAAATTTTAATGATTTCGTGCATGCCTTCAGAGTTTTTGATCACACTGTTGGGTTTCCATTAGGATGCATCCTTGGCAATCTGCATTATTCATTCTTTGGTTTACATTTTGCATAACTATGCAACTGCAATCTTCTTACCTTCCTCTCTGTATGCATGGTTCGTAGAAAGTGACAATAATTTCCTTATCGTGCTTTATTTTGGCATTGGTAATTCACAACCAACATAAAAATTACTTATGGTATTTTTTGTTGCATTTTCTTTCTTCCTTTGTCTCATCGTGCTATTTTGGGTTTTATGCACCTTCACTATGCTTTAATTTATGTCCTTACCCTCATTAAAGTTGTCATTTATCACAGTAGGAAGGATGTTAGCAAAGGTTGTTGAATTTTCATTTTTATCACTTCACAAAAGTTGATAGAGCTCTACATAGCTATTGATTATAATCATATGTTATTCTAGTGCGATGTCTTCTAGTTAGGCGGGTTTTGTGGTGGGACTGTAACTTGTTGGACGTGGTTGTTGTTAGTGTTTTTCAAACAAAGCTTGCCCTAATTATTCTTTCCTTAGATGTGCCATAACCTTATAGCTGTGAAATTCCTTGTCATTGTCGTTACCCGCACTTGAATTTTTGTTTGTGTTAGCTTTGTCTCATATCATCCCGTTGGTCTGCCCTAGTGTTCTACATGAAACCCGATTGGGTGTTGCCAGACATTGACTTTCTATCTCTTTCTACAAAGCTCCCAAATCTTCTATATTTTTGTTTAGGGCTATTACATATTTTTACTGTAGCCACATCCACACCATAATAGTTCAATATGAGCTGTGAGTCTTCCATTGGAAAATTTGTGTCTTGAATTGTATTATAAATCTTGTATCGTTGCGAAGACAATCTAAGGTGTTATTATTCGTTTCTTAAAGATAGCACTGTCTCTATCTTTGAAGCTTGTCTGTACCAATCCCTTGACAGAGGATGGTTAATAAATTTGAGCCATTGATAATAAAATACAATTTCTTACTTTAATATCGTTATACAATTTCACTGAACGTTTATCATTGTTAATTATGTATACATTCGGTCCCTGTGAGAATACATGCTTTTCTTTGTTTGACTAAAATATAATCCTTCTGAGACAAGAAGATAAAAACATTGGATTGCCTCAATTTCTCAAACTTTGGCAACTTGCGTCCAAACCTGTCTAGATTTCCAATATTTTGAGGGGAGTCAAAACTGCTTTATATGTCTGAGACTTTTTGACTCTGAAAGTTGAAATTTTACTTGGCTTGGTACATTAAAAAAAAAGGTCCTCATGTAAATGATATTTCTATGGATGTATCTTTATTTATTTTTCTCTAAGTATATGAAGTGTTACGGAAATGCTAATATGAAGATGATTAGTATGAGATGTTTTAGACAGTTTAGTTGTGATGACAATTTGACCAATGATCTCAAAATTGGATATTTCTTATGATTGATGGAGATTGAATTATCACTCTAGTACGAGAATGTATATGCTAATTATATATCTATGAGAAATGTTTTAAACCATTGTCTTCATTGCTTAAAATTCGAATAAAGAATTTATGTTAGATGCACTATGAGTTTTAGATAGCTCAGAGAATATTTATGAGATTGAGTGTGAAATTTACTATGATAGTGGAACTAATGTGTATAAATTATTCTTAATTTTAAAGGATTCACATAGGGGTTTGAAATAAAAGTAACACCGTCCTCTGAACACTATAGTGGGAGCCTTGAGAGTATAGAGTAAACCATATATTATTCATGCAGAAAATTTCATTAAGTACATGATTAGAGAGTAGGAGAAGTGTTCATGTGTTTTGTGAAATTAAGATGTGTTGAGATGATAGTAATGAGCTTATTTAGAGGATGTATGATCTTTCCTTATTCTTATCTTTCTGTTATGCATATTCCATGTATTGAAAATAAATCTCGACTTCAGTAAGAGAAGTATGATTTCATTTTTTGAGTCCTATTGATCAATTAGCTCTAATATGCTTCTATATGTTACAGATGGAATCATTTTCTATAAATAGAACCAAATGGAAATAATTATTTTTTATGTTGTTTCATGTGCATCTTGTGTACTCCCTATGTCTTATGAGTTGGTTTCATTATGTGATTGCATCTTGGGACACTTCTTGATTGAAAGAAAGTTTTCACTTTAACAAAATGAGGCCACTATATTAGTGTTGAGAGTAGACTTGTGTTGCACTGGAATTCCTTTACTTCTATCAGATTTTACATTGTTAGACTATCTTGAGCTAGGCTGGGTATCTTTCAAGTCAGGAAAGATTATGGGGAGGAGTAAATTACTTCGTGGTAGGGTGGAAACGCACACCTACAATATTCTTGCCCCTGATGTTTTGTGTGAAATAGGTGTTTGGAGCTCATGTAAGGAAGGTCTTCATATTTAGCATATAGTGATTTTATTTATTTAGTAGTCTATTGTATTGATATTAGTACTATAATGTTAGTCAGTCGAAGACTCTCTTGTAAAATCTCTGTGTCTTTTGTAAATTCAGATCTTGATGGTCTATACTTATTATCATACCTTGATGTTTTCGACAAGATGGTAAAAATTCCTTCTCAGTTTGTTAGCCATTATTTCTGGCTAGTTTATCGAAGTTGTCTTTTTGATTGTGGTGTAATATTTCATGTGATGTATTGATGGTGTGCTCGATGGTTTTGGTTGGCACCTCTTCCTTATTTATGAACTCATGTAGTCACTTTTCTCTTTGACAAGTTGGTCAAACCTTGTACTATTTCATGGAATTAAATGGTAATTAGTTTTTGACTCGTCGACATTTAGATTCAATGCTTGACTAAGTTGATTAAGTTGACCGAATTATTTGTCTTTGGTACTTTGCTTATGTGGCATCTATTGTCGAAAGGTCAGTCTTTACATGTGGTATCAAAGCTCTGGGTTCAACTCTAGGGCCTTGAGTTCACTATGCTTAGTTGCAACCCTTTTTTACACATGTTGTGAATCAACTATGCTTAATCTATGTATGTAAGTGTTAGTTCTATGGATTAATTGTTGAGTCTTCTAGTTAAAGTTACTCCTGACAGTTTAGGAAAGGATGTTCCTTTCTTTGGGTTATGAAAGTAAAAATAATCACTTTTAAGACATTGCCTCTTATGTGTGTGAGGCTTCTTGGTTGTCCATGCCTTCTCTTAAAACTATAAAACATGGAAATACTGAAGTGTTTGGTAAATTGTAAACCTCATATTGGTGTGATTGCATTTTTGTATAAATTGCATAATTATGGAAAATGTGAGAAACTGCAAAATATATTGTGGATGTAGTTTAAGTGCCTATTTCTCTGCATGTGTGAAGCAAGAAAGATGATAAATCTCTATGTTTTTATGGTGAGTTAATTGATGATTTACTTAAACTAAGGATATGAACATATATGCCAAAGAATGAAGCTAGATTTATGATTAGGGATGAATGAAAAAAAAACTATGTATGATATAGTGTAATCATACATTTTTCATATGTGATGCAAAGGAAAGAAAATGAAATGACGAGTTAGGTCATTTGAGAAAAAGATTATGATACTAGCTTTTCATGAGATTCTTTGGAAAAGAACCATAACATGTTATGTATGGAAAAAATAAATTCATATAAATTTTGTGAATATATTTACATGTCTCATTTTGCATTGCATGAGATTGCAAAAAGAAAAGGATAGAATTTTCAAGTTTATGTTGCATGAGCTAATGAAATGTGTTATTACATGATGATGAAATCTTGGAGATCTATGTTTCCCAAGAGTTTAGTCATGTTCTTTGTAATCATACATTTTGCATATGTGATGCAAAGGAAAGAAAATGAAATGATGAGCAAGGTCATTTGATAAAAATATTATGATACTAGCTTTTCATGAGATTCTTAGGAAAAGAACCATAACATGTTATGTATGGAAAAAATAAATTCATACAAATTTTGTGAATACATTTACATGTCTCATTTTGCATTGCATGAGATTGCAAAAAGAAAAGGATAGAATTATCAAGTTTATGTTGCATGAGCTAATGAAATGTGTTATTACATGGTGATGAAAGCTTTGAGATCTATGTTTCCTAGGAGTTTAGTCATGTTCTTTAGTGCACATTATATGCAAGGTGTCATGTAGCTTCTAGTCCCTCTGTATGGCTAGTGTTAGTCACTTATATATGTGTTATGATTTTCTATTGGTTATGTTATTTTTCAGCTTTGATGAACTTGAAAGTGAAGAAGGGCTAGCTTGAAATTTTTTATTTTTCTTATGACCATCTAACCACCAAATTTTCTATTTATCTATCAAATGTCCATTTCTTGTTCAAATTTATTTCTTATGCTTTTGCACACCACTTTTGAGGTTTTGAATTTAAATTATGAAGTTTGATTTTGAGGTTTCTTATGATCTTGATGTGAGTTTGATGATATTAGGAGCATTGCATGGATATTCATGAGATGATAAAATCCATGTGAAACATACATTTTAAGACCATAATATGATATTACAACCATATGGGTAATTATGTGTGAGACATTGCATGAAATTAACTTAGGGTATTTAAATTGGATTTTTGACAAGTAGGTCGGCATCTCTTGATGAAAATAGAATAGAATTATTTTGTAATTATACACTATTGGTTTTCTTGACAAAATGGTCAACACTCCCTTCTTATGTATTATGTTTTACATAACCAGATGACTCAAACTATGTGAATGTCTGTGATGTATGAGATTGTTCATGATGAAAGGCATGATCCTAAATGACCAGTTGACTTGTTGTGTGATTTCCACGTTTCTATTTAATATATTATTGCATAAAAATAAAAGAATATGATATGCATGAGTTGCATAATTTTGCTTACTATGTATGAGCATTAGAAATCTTACCTTCTGGTGAGGGGTGTTGAATGTGGGAAAAAAAGGGAAGGGAAGTGATGCTTTCTTTTTCACTCTACCTGCCAGTAAAAATCTGGTATTAAAATGCTTTGGCTAAAGTTGCTTTCATATGTTTTCTTAAATATGTTCCCTATGTTTCATCTCCCCACCACGTCTTTGATTATGTTCTACATTAGGCATATGTGTTTTGTAGTTAGTTTCAGGACTGTACCAGATACCCAATGCCTTTTATATTTTTTCAGGCTACTAGACATTGCAGGGTTGGGAATTCTACGAGTAGGAAGAATCCCAAGGAAGTATAAGGATTTTTGGTTGGGTATAAAAGTGCCTAGGCCACACTCCCATCTCAAGATAGGAGATGGACAGTTGTCCGAGGGCTTATGAGACAGGGATCTATATCTAGAGTGACAGTCTGATGACACTTACGTATCTTTTTTTTCATGATTGACCTTAATGGTCTTGCTTTTGATTTATGCTCTTTGTGTATGACATACTTGATGTATTTGATTCTATCTAATGATGAAATGTCATGATGTATTGGAATGCTTATGCCTTGATTAAGCATAGTTACATAGATGAAATTATGAATGCTTATTTATGTTAAGATGTAACATTTATTTGACTCACAATATCTTAGAGATGAAAGAAAAATTTTAATGATGTATTGAGTTAAAATTTCTCTTTTAAATAATGTTGGGACGAGATGGACATGAGGGCCTAGGTCACATAAATAGGAAAGTGGATCCACTAACCTTGACAGTTGATTTCCAAGCATGCATGACTGATTTTCTCACTTAGTGTGTACCACATGTTAGATCGTACGTATAATGATTTATTTTAGTTATTTAAGATCAAGTTATGATCTAAAGCTAAGTTGAGTTAAGAAATTTTAATCTTTATATGATTATGTTGTCTCTTGAATCTAACTCCCATACCCACTATCCCCACCAAAGTGTGGTTGATAAAAGTAAAACCACCCTATATTTTTCCAGATTCCCCAATTGGCTTCTCTAATCTCCCCCACAAAAAATAGCTTGTTATTACATGATACTAAGACAGGCAAAGAGGGAGTGAAATGATTTAGAGGGTCATGATAATCTATTTGTGGAGGCAACCCTCCTTCAACCTCCTTAAACTGAACCTCTCGGTGAACAAATTCATAGCAAACCAGATGATGACCAAAGTCCTCCGTAAAATAGGCCATGCCATTGTGTAGTGTGCTCTTCCAATAATGCCCATCAAAACCAAAGACCTGAAATGTATTAGTGATATCTGTCCATTCATCTATCCTAGAATCATACAGTTCAAATTCCCTGTAGAGTCCTATAGTAATAATTTCAAAGTGATAAGCCTGGACAATCAATTCAACAAGAATTCTATTGAACGTGTGTTTAGGAGGCAAGAATCTGTGCTGATTGGTGAAAAGTCACAAAATGGTCTGTCTAGTTAGTGACATTGAAATTGGTGGCTGATATTGTCGCATTCCAAGCTTTACAAATGGTCTTTGCCCTTGTAAATGATGGCAGAGGAAGTCTTCTCAAAATCTCCTTCATTGAGTCATGATCCAAATGAGGGTTATTATTATTATTATTTTATTTTTTTTGATCGGTAAAAGGCCGAAGCCCTGAAATTTTTTTATTAATATAAATAAATTTTACAGTGTGACCCCGCTCGCTGCAGGCGCTAGTAGGAAAGAGCGGGGTTGAGAAAACCTCTAGCCTTGCCCGGGACCAGTGGTCCTATATTTATACATAATTACATGGGCATACCCATGACTCGACAGTAGCCAAGATTTGTTGGATACATAAATACCATGGGCATACCCACGTCTCGACATTTGTCGAGATTTATGGAAATGATAGATACATAAATTTCGTGGGCAATCCCACTGCTTAATGATTTCCTATGAATTATTACAATTACACTCTTTTAGTGGGCATACCCACCTTTTTGTAAAATCTTACAAATGCTGCTTTTACTAAGCTGTCTCTACCCTTTATACAATGATTTTGTAAATTATCGTTCTTGAATCTTCAATGGCCGGATGCATCAGTTGCTCTATAGATATTAAGCCTCTTTGATTTCCTCACTCCGTTCTTTAAATATTTAGTTAGCTGGAATCCCTTTCTCCTTACAAATTTTAGTACCTGTATCATAAAATAAACACCACTTCCATCTACAATGGTTATCTTACATCCACTAATATAGATATATCCTCCAATTGAGCATTTATATTT
>MU224169.1:5483399-5493403 GCA_018584345.1 Thuja plicata | reverse complement strand
CGCTGCCAAATTGATGGAATTCGCTGCCAAAATGATGAGGAAACTGCCGCCAACACTCTCTGATATTTGCTAAAATAGCAGAGCAGAGAAGTCGAATTAAGAATAAATGATATAGAACATAGTTATTTCAAGTGTAGCAGAAGGATTTGATCTTTATTGATTTGATCTTTATCTACAGTCCAAGATGTTTGCCCAGAACTTATCTTGGATTCGTTGTTCTGCATTACAGATTAGTCTTCATGTAAGCACCCAGATTGCTAGGAGTAATAGATCTGTGTCTTACACAGAGTGCAGTTTAGATCTGTAGTAAGCTAATCATGCGTTCGCTGTCTTTGTATATATTGATGACTTGCTTTATGATATTCGCTGCCTTGCTGCCTTAATGTTCGCTGTAGATGATATTCGCTGCCTTTAGGAATTCGCTGCCTGATTGTCTTCTGCGGTTGATATATTCCAAATTCGCTGTAGATGATATTCGCTGCCTTTAGATGATATTCGCTGTAGATGATATTCGCTCAATGTAGCTTGAGGGTTATTATTATTATTATCTCCCATTGCAGATTAGAATTATTTTTGATATTATTGTGATGAGATAAAGGATTTAGTGGCACTAGCTGCTCACCTTCTTCAGCAACATATTTATATTAATATTCGATACAAATTTATATGTAACTTTTGATTGAACTCAAGCCGACATTACTTTCAAAATAGTTATCATTATATTCTGTGTACATTTATACGTAGCTATTGATTTGTAATAGGTACTTGCTGCTTTGACGATAGTAATAATTTTGTTTGTAAATTATTAATTATTTTTAGTTTCTTTTAAAATAATTATAGACAAGGATTTATTTTGTAGTTATTAATATTTTTACTTTTAACAAATTAGATCTAGCATGAAGGATCTCTTATTATTATGTAATTTATTTGATATTTTTAAAGAATTCTTCTATGATTTTTTTATTAAATTATGTTTTAAATTTATTTTTCAGTTATTTAATGATTAAAAAAATAGATTATTCACAAATTAAATTAATTATGATTTTAAGAAAAGTGACTGTAAATGTCAAATCAAATATTTAAAATATTGGTAAGAAATATTTTTTATTTAATATGTGTTGCTTGTGTTTTAATTTTTTTATACATTTTTTTCAAACAAGGGGTAAAAATTTATTCCAGGGAAATCATGCTATACATAGCAAAAGGCCAAAGGTTCAATACAATCCTCAAATGAGGTAAAAAAATGGAGTTCCCAAAGGAATATCGCTAAAACGAACCATTACAAATTTCTATCATCCATGATTAGCTTAATCAAAATTTCTAAGTAATCTTGGAGCTAAAACCTCCCAACTATCAACATCTCATCCCTCTAATCTCTTAGAAGCTCATTTAACCAAGCAATTATGTCAATCATATTATTGTCATATAGTTATTATAATAGATTCCTTGAGTCTGCTGACAATCTTTCTCCACACGAGAAAGCTCCCAATTTTTTAACCTTGAAAGATTTTCTAATTTCTTCATAACTATAATTTCCAAATGATAAATTTTGGGTAAAGAATCCAATTAACATGAAGAAATTTGGTCTTAGATGGAGGATGACCAAAACTTTCTCAAAATTTAACTAAAGAGGTAGCATGAACATAAGCATGATTTCAAATAGCCCACAACAGGTGTCAATTCTCCCTTAAATAAGGATAGTGCAAGAAAAGATGAGATGTACATTCTTCATTACACGTATAAAGAACATAGATCGAAGGGCCCTAAAATCCTCACATCTTTAGATTCTTTGAGTTATGATACCTATTCTGGGAAACTAGCCAAAGAAATGTTGCATTTAGGCCAAGAAATACAATTCCAAACTTCCTTTCACCAAGTAACACCTCCTTTTTCATGCAAATTACTACATAAAGATGGGTAGCTAGAGGAAAAAGATAATTTACCCTTTGGGTCCAATCCCTAATCCAAAACATCCTTACCTTGAAGGGCACTATAAAGTCCTCCCGCTAAATTCTTTCGTATTTCTTGACAATTGTCTTCAATTCCACAAGTAGGTCAATCCTTAGGATATTTCCAATAATTAATAACTATATGTTCCCTAATTTTGGTGGTCTTAAAATCTACCACCCTATTCCATCTAGTCTCACTCTAAATAATACAAAGGGGTTGGAGATGATGAAATTAAGAGATAATCATGGCATGGCAGTCACATGAACCATGCTAGAATAAAGTATCAGAACCCTTACTGCAGATCCAAAAAAGAACCTCTTAAGGAGTTTTACCCCTCTTTTGAGAGTATCTCAATTCATGGAACCTTTCCCCATTAAATTCTCTTTTGGAATTTGAAAATATTCCTCACTTTTTTTCAATGAAACTATTTTTCTTTAATTTAGTGTGAATTATTAGGATTTGTAGATTGAAAGATAATTAGAATAAATTTTATTTTATAATTGATTAGTCTAATAACACTATGTACCCTATATACATTCTTGGGTCCTAACCAGTCTATGATTTCTTGAATTTTTGCAAGGTCAACTTAAATTCCCTTTGTATAAAGTATGTGCCCCAAATATTGTACATATGTTTGGAAAATTTGTAGTTAAATATATTTCTATATAATTTGTGTTCTCTTAGTTGTTGAAT
This sequence comes from Thuja plicata, assembly GCA_018584345.1. NCBI lineage: Eukaryota > Viridiplantae > Streptophyta > Pinopsida > Cupressales > Cupressaceae > Thuja > Thuja plicata. The sequence goes on along the minus strand of MU224169.1, from coordinate 5,490,760 downwards.
AACCAATCTCAAATGATGAGCATGTTTCACCTCATCCTTGGAGCATATCACGATATACTCTATGAAGATAAAAACAAATTATCAAAATAATATTTGAAGACATTTCTTATCAAATACATTAATGTTTCAAGGGAATTAATCGAGCCAATATATAAGATAATAAACTTGTAATATCCATACCTTTTTGTAAACATTGCCTTATGGATATCCTCATATTTAATTTTCAATTGGTGATAGCGAGACCTCAAATTGATCTTTGAGAAGACTAACACACCACACATTTGGTCAAAATATCATCAATATAACTCAACAAGGGGTACTTATTCTTATTCATGTCCTTATCTAACATTTGATATATAAGTTACAATTGCAATGTCTCACCCTTCATGAAAATGGTCACAAGAACCCCCTATAGTGACACACTAAATAAATCAACCCCTTGCACATAAAATATTTCTCTTTGGCTTCTAGTTCAACTAGCTCAATTGTTTTAGTGTATAAATGAGACTTAGACATAGGCTCAAAACCTAGTTAAATGCCAATGACAAAAATAAATATTCCCTTATGATGTGGACCCAGCAATTCTCATGTAATAATATCTTGAAATTTGTAAAGGATGAGATGGTCTATAATTAATAACTCATTAGGTTTCTCATCTTGAACCATTTTTATTATGAATAAACAAGAACCTTTCTTCTACCTCTTTTGACTTGCATCTCTGAAACTTTACTAATATTGATATCTTACTTAACTGTTTTGATTTAAACCGTGTTCCCTAAGTCACCTATAAAGTTGACAATTTTTATCCAAACAAACTTTCCCTATGTTATGATGACCCATTCATTCCTCAACTGACTTCATGGTATCCAATGTTGCTACATACAAATTTACCTTAATGAAGAATGTGTGCAATTTATCTTTTTCCTCGCATGGAAACCACTCCACTTGAGCTCTTACATGGTATGAATATGAGAAAATAATCATTAATTGGACAAATAGACATCTCTTCTAGGAAATTGACAATCCAGACCTGTGTTACAAAACTTTTTGTGGTGCCTTGATAATAATGATAATGGAGACTAGGATACAAATTAATCCATATGGACAATTTTTTACTTTTGTTGGAAGTCCTCCATATCTAGATTAATTATCTATGGATTTTTTTTTGGGATGGCAAGAAATGGTTTTTTTACTAATCCCAATTTATTTTATTTAGATATTGGTTTGCATAGTGATAACCTCCACACATGAAGCAACCTCTTGGAATCTCTTTCTTTTCAATTATATGATGACCTTTGTAGCAGTTTCTTTTCTTGAATCATTAACCATTTTCCCATCTTATAAGCTATTTTTACAATTCTTGGATACTTTTCTATTGACTTTGTATTTAGTATCATGATTCGAATTACTCTATTTGACTGAGGATGAAAACTTTGACTAACCAAAATTGTCTCTAACTTCTAACATGGATTTAAACTTATGCTCTTGTTTAATATCCTTTTCAAATACTTATACCATTTGAATAATAATCCATAGTCATTTACTTCATCCCAAATTTTAGGATTTAATCTTATATTTAACTTTTTTTTGTAAAACTATTCATCTTATTGCTACACAGATGCATATTTCATGAATCTTGTAAATATTTTGAATACTTAATCACTAATATAACTCATTTTCATGAATTATAAAATTCAGTCCTCTTCTATTTAAAGTACAATTTGGAAACAATACTTTTCTTTAGAATGACTACAAGCTAGCCCCACATCAAGTTCATTCAATCTAGCTTCAACCCTATCTTCTTATTTGTCTACTAAGTATAGGCATCTCCAAACAATTCATAAGCTCCTAAGACTCCCTTGGTTATCTCAATGTAGTTTCAAATTTCAAAATATTTCTTCATATACCTAAGATATTCTTCTACTACATCTCCTAGATTAGTCCCATCAAACTTTGATGGATTGATATTTTCTATATCTGAAGAAATCTCATTAGTCGTCTTTACATATGCTTGCCTCATCACGTCATCATGAGTTTCCTACCTTTTCTGAGACTCTCTATGTCATTCATGATCACTATGACCTTTGTTTTTTTACTCACCTCGATCCTAGTTTTAAGGTCATCTAACTTATTATTCTTAAAGTATAGAACCTTTCACTATCTCATTTTCTAAGGCTATATGAATTTGGCCCAATATAGTTTTAGAGTCGTCTATGTAACATGACATCTTCCATCTAGACTACATCTTAGGTGTTTTTTAATTAAAATTATTTTTGGGTCTAGAATGTTATGATATAGAATTTTTAATCTATGTTTTATTTGGATATCACAAAATTTGAAGGATTTATAGATATTCAAACTCCTTTATTAAATATCCACAAGATTTCACATTAAAATTCGTATCAAAAGAAAACATCACTTATTATTTAACATAAGAATTGAATGATGTGATTCATACAAAGGTAACTTGTTGTCTTCTTTTCTCCATTTGAATCTAGTACTACACTACTTAAATTAAGATAATATTAAATATGTCTTCCATCTCCCAAAGGGGGTCGATCAGTTCTAGGACTTCTCTATTAACAAAGGCCTGAAGTGGTTTACAATTTAACACACTATGGATGCTTACGAAATTGCCAATAAGGAATATTTGATTCAATCCCAACCCAAAAAAAACTTGAAACAATAAATTTCATGAAACAATATATAAATATATCAAGATTTTCGAAAGCATACTCACCAGATATTTGTTTGGGAAGGATAAAAATTCAGAAAGACTCTGGAACTCAAAAAAATGTACGGTTAGAAAAACACAAGAAAAACTTTGTATACCCGAACAGTTTCCACTAAAACACAAACACCTAATGGGTATATTTTATGGAACTCCTTCACCAAATAATGGAATCCTTGTCATCCCCCAATCCCCTTTGTATATTAATTCAATTTCTTTTAGTTCTGGAAAACTTAAACCTACGTCTTTGTGTTCAATTAAATTTAAAATTCTTCAAAATACTTGGCAGTATTTACTGACATATATTATTTAGGAAATTTTTATCCTTCCCAAACAAATTTCTTTTTCTTTGATATGTTAGGGGTGGTAGTCTTATAAATATTATCTTCTATTAAATTTATATGAATCAAATTCATTATCATAGTATCAATATTGGAGAGCCATACTTCGTCTCTAAGCTTTGTTGATTATATGATTTTAGCCTTTGATTTTGTTGGAATGTGAAGTCATCATGGAGAGTCAACCTTCTTTGGTTGATTCATCATGGAGAGTCCACCTTATTTGGTTGATTCATCATGGAGAACCCACCTTCTTTGGTTAAGTCTGAAATTGATCACGGTGAAGCCTTCCACGGAAGGTGGAAATTTTTTTGGACTTACTATATAAATAGAAGGTTTTATGAGTCAACTTAATATAAATAGTAATTCCAACTAGTGTTGTACATGTAGTTGTATGAGTCATACTTAATTTAGTAAGCGGTTTGTAATTAGGACTCTGCAACTCGGTTATTATATACAACTCGAAGTCATGTTTGGAGACACAATTTGAGGATTATTGTAACTATGAAAAATTCTGAGAATAATATTGAAATATTTTTGCCCGTATTTTTTTTCCTGGTATAATTTACCAGGTTTTCCACTTAAATTTTGTGTTATGTGTATTTTCTCTTCTCTGAATTTTATGCACTATTAAAATTTTGTAACAATTGGTATCAAAGAAAGGTTATTTTGCGTAGGAGTTATTTGTTTTGAGAGGTGAGCAATGGCAGGAGGTTATGTTGCAAGATATGACGTGCAAAATTTTGATGGTTCAAATTTTTCTCTATGGAAGTTGAAGATTCAAGATTTGTTGGAGAAGGATGAATGACATAGAGCTCTTAAAGGGGTGGCATCAAAACCTAGAAATATGAGCACATCAAATTGGTCGAGTACGATGGATAACACACCTAGAGAAACAATCCAGTTATCTCTAGCAGCTTGAGTTCTATTTAATTTTGCAGAGGAGAAATATGCTCATGACTTAAGGAATAATCTTGGAAAGTTGTATGAGATGAAGTCATTAGCAAACAAAATTTTAATACGAAGGCAATTGTATAATTTGAGGATGCATAAAAATTCATCAGTCATGGATCATATGAATTATTTTAACACACTAACAATCAAGTTTTCATTAGTGGGAGTTAAAATTGATGAAGAAGATAAGGCAATAATTTTACTATTCTTCTTGCCTGATAGTTGGGATCAGATGGTTATGTCTCTTAGTAATTTTGCACCGAGTGGGAAGTTGGTTTTTTAATATCTGGTAACTTCTTTAATCTCTAAAGATTCAAGGTGAAAGACATCTCAAGGATCCTCTTCAAATGATGTCCTAGTTGCTAGAGGTAGAACTCGGAAAGAAATCATACTGAGTATGGACAAAATAGATCTAAATCTAAGGGATGGAAAAATATAAAGTGCTAGAACTGTGGAAAATAGACATGTCAAGAAGGATTGTAGGTTGCCAAAAGAAACCAAGGAGAATCCTATTACACCTGCATCCTAAGAAAATAAGGCATAAGTTCATACACCATTGGAAGATGAAGAGGTATTAACTACTAATCTGAGAAGTTCTTTACTTCATGTTTGGATTCTTGATTTCGGTGCTTCCTTTCATATGAATCCTCATAGAGACTGATTTTCAACTTACTGGGCTTGTGATGGAGGTATGGTTTACATGGGAAATGACAACCCATGTGAATCTATTGGTGAAGGAGAGGTAAGAGTTAAGATGTTTGATGGAGTAATTAGAACTATTCACCATGTTAGACATGTACCTGGTTTAAAGAAAAAACTTCTTTCACTTGGAGTGTTTGATGAACAAGTTTTTTGATTTAGCGGTGAAAATAGTTGTCTAAAGGTAACGAAGGGAGTCTTGGTTGTGCTAAAAGGAGAAAAAGTTGGCAATCTCTATAGGTTGGTTGGAAAAACTAAAAATGGAGAGGTTGTTGTGATGTATATGATGAAGAGATGGACTCATGAACAACTTGGCACCAAAGAATAGGCCATATAAGTAAACAAGGTCTCAAGGTACTGTTACCCAAATTTTTCATTCCTATCAGATTTGGCCATCCTCTGTGTTTTCCCGCCCAAAAAAATGGCTAGGCCTTTTCAAAAAGTTCTTACTCTTGTCTCATCGTGCAATCGCGGTGATTTTATGTTCAAGTCATTCAGTTGTGCGAGTGCGCGACGAGCTTCCAATCACGCTCGTCGCGCAATCGTGACCTATTCTTGCATAAGTTCAATCCACCCCCGACTGAGCGACGAGCTAAAAAATTGAGTTATCGCGTAGTCGCGAGCTATATAGCTCAATGTCGTTCTAGCTTTGTGACTGAGCGGGTTCAGTGTTACAATGTCTAATCGCGCAGTCGCGAGTTATTTCTAGGTTGTCATGTTTGGGTTGCGATCTTGCGACGAGCTGGAAGAACGATGTCGTCGCGCAGTCGCACTGATGGTTTTCAGCAGGCTAAAGGAGTGCACGACCGAGCGATCAAAGGAAGTAATCATCTCATCGCTCAATCGCTGCAGTTGTCAAGTTAAAGAGAAAGGGGTTGCGAGTGTGCGATTGACGGAGAAGATGGCTCATCGCTCACTCGCCGAGCAATAAAGGTAAACCAAATGCTGCCTGCGAGTGTGCGACCGAGAAGGATTCAGTCATCGCGTAGTCACCGAGCCATAAAGGATCGAAAGGATGCAGCTCGTGACTGAGCGATTGATGAAAGATAAGACGTTGTCGCGCACTCACCGATCGAGAGGGAGAAAGAAAATGTTGCTCGCGAGTGCGCGATAAAGTAGAAAGCGGGCTCGTCGCATACTCGCTGAGTAATGAAGAATAAGAGAATGCTGCTCGCGACTGAGCGATTAATGAAAAGAAAAAGTGGGGCCCGCCCTCAGTCGCTTGATCGCGTAAAGAATTTAACAGTGGATGAAGTGTCTCCCGACTTCGCGGCTACCTTTGGTCGCCTTGTCGCTAGAACAGCACGATGACTCAGCTTCCCCAATGCAAACAGATGAACCAGTGGTTGTGTGACATGTGTCATATGGTGGATGGATGCTGATGTTGGTCGGGTAATCGCCAGATGAAGGAAACGGATCACACGACTAGGCGACTAAGTGTTTCTTTCCCTTCAGTCGCAGGATCGCTGGACAATTTAAGGGTATGCTCAGTTTTCAAGCGATTAAATGCCATCCGTCTGATGCAAAACTCAGAGGATCCAACAGCGGACGCGTGGTCGGGTGATCAGAATGCCCTACAGAGAAAGTACTCCCAACTCAGTGACAGGGGTCAGTCGGGATGTCGCTAGAAGGATTAAAGGGCACATGATGACTGTTTTGAAAGGTCAAAGGGCTCAGTGCTGGGTTCTCCCGACTTGGCGACTAAGTGTGGTCGCGTGGTCTCGAGACAAAAAGATAGCATCTGGCGATCAGGCGACAAGCCGTGGCAGTTAAAGATGACAGTTAGGCACTGGGTCGCTAGAAGAAAGGTGAGTTAAGTGAAAGGCCTCGCGACTTCGATTTCACACAGTCGGGATGTCGCTGAATCTGGCTCGAGTTAAACAGAGGTTGAAAAGTGCTTTGTCGCCAGGTCGTGAGATTTAACCAGGGTTAATGTCTAATGCTCATGACTTAGAGACTAGCCGTTGGTCGCTAGGTTGCAGGACCTTGAATTTGAATATTTGGCGGCAGTTTGGCACTGTGAAGCGTTCGTCCACCATGATTTCTCTGTGCTCGTGTTCCAGGATTAATCAGAGAGGTTTCAATTGCAGAGGGCCATGTACAGAGCAGTCTGTTGATCCCTGGAATGGATTTATTTGAAGTCTTCATGGTCCAGGGTGTTTTCTCAGTTTCAGAGCGTGGAAAGAGGATACAGAGTCCAATCACAAAGTTATTGCTCTCGGGTGCAGTTGGCAGGAGGACAGGGTCATGATCAATGAGTCATTGACAGGGGATTGAGCGGCGGCCGTCAGGGGTCACTTCTCATCCTTGGAGACTGTGATCAGTTGGTGAGCATTCATGACAAGGTTACTTGCAGGTAAAGCTGATTTCTTCCAGGTTGCGTGTCTACGGGCATGATCCAGTACAGGGATGGGTGCAGGAGGAAATCAAATCTGATCTGATCGATTCACTTGGTGCACATTTATGGCCAGATTAGATTTTTGTTCTAGGGTCAATGAGTGCATTGTAAATATGTAACCCTAGTTAGGTTTTCTGAGACTCCTGCCTGCGTGCATGGGAGTATTTAAAGTTTTTGAGAGCCTTAGTGCTCAAATTTTGGCATTTTGTAAAGAGAATTTGTTCTCTCTTGGAGTTATCTG
>MU224169.1:5460944-5471336 GCA_018584345.1 Thuja plicata | reverse complement strand
TGGGATCCAAACACAGAATAGCTTATTCCAGCTTTCGTTTTGAGCATTAATTAATTCCAGAATAGGCCCTTATTCTAGAATAGGCCTATTCTGGATAAGTTAATTCCCTGCGCCAAACGGGCCCTAATAGACAAATGTTTTGGGGAATTGAGGTGCCTTGGTGAAAACGGGTTTGGAATAAAATTTTCTGGCCAAAATGCAATTTTTTTCGTGTGGTTGGTGGTTCACAACCAATGTCTTACTTGGGGTAATTTATGTAAGCGGGGCTTTCAAGGCCCCTCGATGTGCGTCTTATGTGTTGTAATAGTGAGGAGTTTGTTTCTCGTCTTTTCTTTGAGTGCTCCTTTTCCAAGGAGAACCAACACTTTTGGTGGGGTGTTTGGGGTCAGACCTGCTAGCATGTCTCCACTTTGTCTGAGTTTTGGGCCCGTTAGGGTAAAACCTTGCTAAAACTTATTTTCTTCAAGTTGCATGGGCTCTTGGTCCTTTTATCATTTGGCATGTTTGGTTGGAGAGGAATCAGGGGATTTTTAGGATGCTAGGATGGGTTCTATACACTTGTTGTGGAAAACTATTATTCTCTTCATGAGACTATTTTGGCTAAGTGTGATTTGATTGGAGGTGTGGGTCCTAAAGATGTTGTTATTTGCAATCGTCTTAGTTTTCCTCTTTAAGGGGGTGCTCCGGTGTATGCTAATTAGGGCAGAAGTAGTAGATGTAGACATCCTTTGTGGCGAATCAATCGAGAGGGTCGTTGGACAACCCCTCCTCACAAAGTTTTAAAAATTAACACTAATGACTCATCTTGGGGGAATCCTAGCGTGTTGATATTGATGGAGTTGGCTATGATAGTTCCGGTGATGTTCAGTTAATTTTTTATGTCTATAAAAGCTTTCATACAAATAATTTAATGGAGGCTCTTGCCATTTTGTATGTTGTTGAGCGTTGTTGTGCTCTTGGCTAGAGCAAGATTATTTGTGAGTGATTCTCAAGTGGTGGTGACTTTGTTAACTAGGCAAGAGCTTGAGGATGTTAGCTAGCACTTAGCTTTGGTTATCCAAGGGATTCTCCAGTTGTACAACTCCTTGGAATCTATTTCTTTCACACACATTCCTAGGGAGTGGTTTGGTGTTGTGGATTGTTTGGGCAAATGAGCTTCAAATTAAATCCAAGATTGGAATATAGTGAGTAAGGGGCAATTGCCGCCTGATAGTCTCATATATTTAATCAGTTAGTGGATGGTAACAAGGTTTTGTAGTGCTCTCAAATTGCACTTGTTTTGTATCTCTTGTGTTTAATTAAAATTTTAGCCCTCTTTCAGTTAAAACCATACGAGCCCCCTTTCACTTAAAACCATACCACTTTACATACAAGTGAGCAGCATGAAGGAACTTTTCGAAGAGGCAAGATTACCCAAGACAACAAGCTTCTTAACCCGAATCCACAACAAAAGGAACAACTTGGAGAAATCTCAACAAGATGCCTAGCTTTCTCTTTGGTCCCTTAGACCAGTGGTCTCGTAGACGTCATTAAAACTTTTCATTTCATACTTTTACCATTCCTAAAACGACAATTAAATTAAAAGATCATTAATGTTGAAATTGTCACGCTGATAATCATCAATTCCATCCCGCGTTTAACTTCAAGATTAGGACATGAATACAGAATGTGCAGAATTGATTGCTTACTACTGGCAGTGTCATTGCGATAGACGTCTACTGAATAACACTGCTCCCAATTACATTCATAAAATGCCATTGACACCCATTACTCATTCTCACAGTATTATGTTGAAGGAGGCATTGCACATTCTATCTATTCCACAATATTCCCATGAATGCTCCCCTACGTATCTTCAATTATTGCAGACCTGGATTTTTAAAGAACGCGCTTTCACACGGAAAAAAAGTCCATTCCTTCATCTCTTACAGGCGATTTGCAGTTGCTACACGCACAGCTTTTCATAATAAGCTTATTCACATGTATTTCAAGTGCGGAAATTTGGAGGATGCCCGAAACGTGTTTAACCACATGAAAGAACGAGACACAGTCTCATGGAATACGATCATTGCAGTGTACAGAAGACATGGGTATCCTAACGAGGCAGTCTCCTTATTTGACCAAATGCGAAAGACTGGGTTCAAACCCGATCAGTTCACATTTGCCAGCGTACTACCAGCCTATGCCAAAATAGGATTTTTGGAACAGGGTATGAGCATCCACCAAAGTATAATGGAAGGCGGATTTCAATCAGATATTGTAGTTGGAAATACTCTGGTAGACATGTATGCAAAATGTGGAAACATAGATAAGGCACGTGAATTGTTTGACAGAATGCCTCAACGAAATGTATTCTCATGGACAGCAATCATTGCAGGATATGCACAAAGTGGATTGTTTGAAAAGGCTTTAGAATTTTTCAAGAAAATGCAATTGACAAGAGTAAAGCCAGATTCCACGACCTTTGCTAGCATCTTCTCTGCTTGCGCCAAAATGGGTGCTCTGGAACAGGGAATGGACATCCATAAAAGCATTAAGGATGAAGATATTTCGTCAGATGTCGTAGTTGCAACTGCCCTGGTAGATATGTATGCAAAATGTGGAGGTATGGATAAGGCAAGCGAGGTGTTTGACAGAATGCCTCAAAGAAATGTGGTCTCATGGAATGCAATGATTGCAGGATATGCGCAAAATGGGTTTGTTGAAAAGGCTTTAGAAACTTTCAAGCGAATGCAATTAGCAGATGTAAAGCCAAATTCCACAACCTTTGCCAGCATCCTCCCCGCTTGTGCCAAAATAGGAGCTATGAAAGAAGGTATGGACATACATCAAAGTTTTAAGGATAGTGGAATTTTGTCAGATGTAGTTGCCACTGCCCTGCTAGACATGTATGCAAAATGTGGGAGCATAAACAAGGCACATGAATTGTTTGACAAAATGCCTCAAAGGGACGTGGTCTCATGGACTGCAATGATTGCAGGATATGCACAAAATGGATTTGATGAAAAAGCTTTAGAAACTTTCAAACAAATGCAATTGGCAGGAGTAAAGGCAAATTTCACAACCTTTGCCAGCATCCTTCCTTCCTGTACCAAAATGGGAGCTTTGCAACAGGGTATGGACATCCATCGAAGCATAATGGAAGAGGGTACTTTGCCAGATATTATAGTGGGAAATGCTCTGTTAGACATGTATGCAAAATGTGGAAGCATAGACAAGGCATGTGAGCTGTTTGATAGAATGCCTCAAAAAAATGTAATCTCATGGACTGCAATGATTGCAGGATATGCTCAAAATGGATTTGTTGAGAAAGCTTTAGAAACTTTTAGGCAAATGCAATCGGTAGGTGTAAAGCCAGACTCCGCAACCTTTGCCAGCATCCTCCCTGCCTGTGCCAAAATGGGAGCCTTGGAACAGGGCATGGATATCCATCAAAGTATAAAGGATAGAGGAATTTTATCAGATGATGTAGTCGCAACTGCCTTGGTGGACATGTATGCAAAATGTGGAAGCATAGGAAAGGCATGTGAATTGTTTCACACAATGCCTCAAAAAAATGTGGTTTCGTGGAATGTCATGATTGCAGGATATGCACAAAATAAATATGTTGAAAAGGCTTTAGAAACTTTCAAACAAATGCAATTGGCAGGTGTAAGGCCAAATTCCACAACCTTTGCCAGCATACTGTCTTCCTGTGCCAAAATGGGAGCTTTGGAAAAGGGTATGGACATTCATCAAAGCATAATAGATGGGGGATTTTTATCAGATATTATGCTTGGAAATGCTCTGATAGACATGTATGCAAAATGTGGAAGCATAGACAAGGCTCGTGAACTATTTGAAAGAATGCATCAAAGAAATGTGATCTCATGGACTGCAATGATTGGAGGATATGCACAAAATGAATTTGTTGAAAAGGCTTTAGAAACTTTCAAGCAAATGCATTTGGCAGGTGTAAAGCCAAATTCCACAACTTTTGCCAGCATCCTCCCTGCCTGTGCCAAAATGGGAGCTTTGGAACATGGTATGGACATCCACCAAAGCATAATAGAAGGTGGATTTTTCTCAGATGTCATAGTTGGAAATGCTCTGATAGACATGTACGCAAAATGTGGCAGCATGGACAGGGCACGTGAATTGTTTAACAGAATGCCTCAAAGAGATGTCGTCTCATGGAATGTTATGATTGCAGGATATGCACAAAATGGATTTAGCGAGGATGCTCTAAAAGTCTTTGAGTTAATGATGCACTATGGAACATATCCTAACATTGTAAGCCTTTCTTGTGTTCTATGGGCATGCAGCCATGCAGGTTTAGTGAATGAGGGCTGTACATACTTCAATGACATGAGTATTACACATACTTTTGATCATTATGTGTGCATGGTTGACCTTCTTGCCCGTGCTGGCTATCTTGAGGACACCCTAAACTTCATCATTAAGATGCCAGTTAAACCTTTGGTGGTTGTGTGGATGTGTTTTCTTAGTGCTTGTAGACTACATATGAATATGGGTTTGGGAGTGTTTACAGCGACAGTGCTTTTGGATGTGGATCCTAAAAATGCTGCAACTTATGTACTTCTTTCAAATATCTATGCAGAAGTGGGCAACTGGAGTGAGGCTCAAGTGGTGAGGAGATTAATGAAAGATAGAGGAATTCAAAAGATCCCTGGATGTAGTTGGATTGACGGCCATAAAATGGTATATTCTTTTTGTGTTTAAATTAATATACAAGCAGTGGATGTTGAGTATTGAGGCGAGGAATTCAAAAGATCCCTGGATGTAGTTGGATTGACGGCCATAAAATGGTACATGCTTAAATTAATATACAAGCAGTGGATGTTGAGTATTGAGGCAACTATGTTTCTGTACCATCTACAAAAGCACAAAGATTGTCTCCACCTCAATGCAATTGATTTGAAAATGGAGTGCGCAACTTCAATTGTCTATCCAAAATTAATTGTGTGTTATTTTTATCACGGGATTTGAATACTAGTTATTCTCTTATCTCAGAATCTTCAACTAAGGATGTCATCCAGTCTACTTCTGATGTGGAACTCCTAATCATTTAGGCATTCAGCCAAATTTAGGTTCCATCCCCTCTTCAGCCCCTTAATTTGAAGATGCAGCCCTGAACCTGGAGAATGATATCCTTCTAGGCTTGGATAAAGATATGCCAGGAGAAGACAACGAATAAAACAACCTATAATTTGTCATCATCTCTCAAATTGAATCATAAAAAACAAAGGTCAATTATGGATTGAAGAAAAAACCAACAAGAATCACACATGTGTAATCATTTCCTCAGACGTTACTCCCTAATACCTATGATTATGACATTTTAGGCTAAATTGACAAAAATATGGAGTGGAAAATATCTTTTAAGCTATAAAGCACTCTGACATCTTGATAAGCAAGAAAACCTATACTATTCAGTGGAACAATCAACAGTATCATATAGTTCCTTTTGAATGGTTTAAAATTTCCAACAAAGAGTTTTGCATTTTAAAATACTCCAAACCATGCCAAAAACTAACCAGGTTTGTAGACACTTAACATTTTGGTGGTGCCCAATTAGAACCGTTCGTCAAACTATTTACAACTACCTAAAACTTACAGTACATAATCTCATTTTTTCTTTTAGCATTAATCTTAGAGGGTAGGGGTGTACCATGTTCATGGGCAATGATGATAGACCCCATCAGATCCAAGTTTGAGTTGAGGGAACACTTTGTAAAGGGAATTCAATTAATGGGTTATTGTAGATGGCATCAGTCTTTATGTCTTTAGCTTAATTTTATGATGACAATTACTTCATAATCTTTTATTTGCAAAATTAAAGTATAATATAAGCATAATCCAAGTCTTATTGTTGCCTACATTGTTTGAATCATTTAAGACAAACCCAATGCCTATCAACAACATAATCTAAAACTAAAAGAAAAACCCAATGCCTTCCAAAATTGGCTCATCATTCAGTTCTTAGTTACCATAAATTTGGAAAACATCATTTATAAGAAGATAATCATTGAAGTAAAGTTTGAAATACTTATGACTTTGTACACCTTGTTTCAGGGGGACATACATTTATATAGTTAAAAATGTTTGATAAGTAGGAGATATTTTTTACAGCAAGTCAAATTGTGATATCAAACTCAAAAACTATGTTTTCCAGAACAAGTTTATACAATTGTAGCATGCAGGCTAATTCATTTAGGGAGTCCAAGATGAATGGAAGGCACTATAATGTAACCGAAAATTCTCTTGGTTGTCTTTTTTCTACGTCAGTTTCCTACAATTTGTATTGTTTCTATTTAGGGCTATTTTTGTTGTGCCTCTTTCTGACTTTTCTGACTTATGCCTGTCAGTGGGTTGTGGTGTTATGAGGGGGGCTGTGGCATTCTCTTTATATAGGAAAATAAGTCTCTTTTTGAATAGGTATGAAGGGGCTGTGAAAAAGAGATGAGCAGCATCACCAAGATTTTTGTAAACAGTTTTTAGTTTCTGTTAAGTGAAACACAGTGCAGAATTTTGTTGTTTGTTTGTGTTGGGGTTGTGAAGCCCTACAGTCATCATTGTTTTCCCTCCAATTGTATTTGCCCATTCAACTTCCTTGATGGACATTCAACAGTCCAATTGGAGATGTATTTAATTATGAACTGCTGTATATTGATGTAACTTTGTATCGCAGACTAATAAAGGTATTCCCCTGCTTCAAGAGTCGACGTAGGCATTTATATGCTGAACCACTGTAAATTCTTTGTGTCTCTATTGTTATTTCTGTTTTCTATATCTTTCCTTTATCTTTGCACTTCCGGTTACTTTACAATTGGTATCAGAGCAAGGTAGAATTGATGTTGGAGATTTCGGTGGTTAAAATTTCAGAATCATGGAAGAGCTGAAGGTGCAGAAATCCTCTGGGAAGAATTTCGGTTTGTGGAAGGTACAAATGGAGTCTCTACTTATCAAGCAAGATCTTTCGCTTTCTTTAGAGGGGAAAGCAAAGAAGCCAGCTTCGATGAAAGATGAAGATTGGGAGACTTTGGACATGAAGGCGAGGGCAACAATTTTTCTTTTGCTGTCTGACAATGTTCTCTTTAATGTCCCAACTGAAACAACAACAAAGGCGGTATGGGACAAGCTTAAAGCTACATATGCAATGGCTTCGGCTGCAAATAAGGTGTTCATCATGAAGAAGTTGTACAAATTCAAGATGAAGGAAGGTGGAACCATGCTGAACCACCTTAACGAGTTTAACACCCTAATCAGCCAAGCGAGTTCAGTGGGCATGACACAAGACGACGAGAACAAATTTGTTCTCTTGTTATGTTCCCTACCAAGCAGTTGGGATGGGGTTGTAACGGAAATTAGAACCTCTATATCCAGCACGAAAAAGTTGGTTTTTGATGAAGTTTCAGCCACCCTTCTCAGTGAAGATATGAGAAGAAAAAATGATGAGTCTTCATCCGGTGAAGCCTTAACGGTGGTGAGTACTGAAAATAGAGGAAGAAGCCAAAATAAAAACAAAAATAATCATCATAGGAGATCCCAATCAGCTAGGAGATCGAAGTCAAGAGGGAGAAACGGTGATTGCTGGTTTTACGGAAAATCTGGGTATGTGAAGAAGGATTGTAGAAACTACAAGAAAGAGTGTGGAACAGCGAAGCAAACACAGCCTATGATAATGCTGACGGTGCCTTAATATTGTCAACATCTAAGACTACTTCAAATTCTTGGGTCTTGGATTTCGGCGCTTCATTTCATGCCTCCCCATGTACGAAATACTTCACAAGTTACCAAGAAGGTAAATTTGGAAAAGTATATTTAGGAGATAACAAAGCTTGTGATATTATTGGTAAAGGAGACATTTTATTGTCATTAAAAGGAGGTGTTAAATGGTTACTCAAAGATGTCCGTCATGTTCCCCAATTAAAAAGAAATATGATTTCAGTAAGCCAACTCTACACAAAAGGTTTTCTTACCTCTCTTACGGATACATGGAAGGTCATGAAATGTTCTATGGTTATTGCAAAGGGAGATAAAGTTGGCAGCCTATACATTGTAGAAAACATTGGTGAAGTGGGAGTTGCTATAACAGTTGTGGACAACAACTCGGAACTATGGTATCAAAGGCTCGGTCACATGAGCAAGAAGGGCCTTGATATTATGCAAAAGAGGGAACAACTACCGGGCCTCAAATCAATTGATTTGCAATTTAGTCAACATTGTCTTTATGGCAAACAGAAGTAGGTCAACTTCTTGAAAATTGGACATGAAAAGAAGAGCACACCATTAGCGCTGGTCTATTCCGATGTCTTTGGACCCACTGAGGTAACCTCCATTGGAGAAGCTAATTATTTTGTTACATTTCTTGATGATTGCACAAGAAACGTGTGGATTTATATGCTTCATAGGAAATCTGAAGTATTCAGTAAATTTAAAATTTGTAGAGCCTTAGTTGAAAATCAAATTGGGCATAAGATTAAATGCTTGCAAACCGATAACGGTGGTGAGTTTTGTTCTTCAGAATTTGATTCTTTTTGTGTTGGTAATGGTATTCGTAGAATCAAAATCGTTCCTTTTACACCAAGAAAATGGAGCTGCAAAGAGGTTAAATAGAACGATTTTGGAGAAGGCACAATGTTTGCTTTCAAATGCAGGTTTAGACAAGGAATTTTGGGTGGAAGCCTACAATACAACAATGTATGTGCTTAATCGAAGCCCATCGTCTTGATTGGATTTTGGTATTCGAGAAGAAGAATGGTTGGGGAAAAGAATCTCTTATTCACATCTGTGAGTTTTTGGATGTGAAGCTTATGTTCATGTCCCAAAAGAAAAAAGGACAAAGCTGGATTCCAAATCTCAGAAAGGCATCTTCATGGGTTATGGAGAAGATCAATACGGGTTTCAAATTTGGGATCCAGTGGCAAAGAAGATTATTTGAAGTCGGGATGTTGTCTTCAATGAGAAAACATTCCCAGCTTTGCAGACACAAGCAACATCAGAAGAAGAATATGTGCCCCTTCTAGCTCTTCAAAATAATCAGTCACAAAGGTTATCTGGAAATAACCTACAAAGCACATGTGGAATGCAAAATTTAATCTCACAACCTCCGCCGACATCATTTTTATTCCATGCCCCTGTTTCATCTCCCTCAACTTCTAGCTATGTTCATCACACTACTCCAATTAGTTCGGATTCACCATGCTCTGTTTTTTAATCCTTATCAAGGGATACACACCATCTTGTGTCACATGGAGCTACAGGATTGGATTATGGCAGAAAAATTGGACTAGATGGTATGGTTATTGGCATACACGGCATGGCAAATGCTCAAGACGACATGGTAACTGGTATGCACGACACATCAACTGATCTGGACAACGTGTTGAATGGTCTAAACCATAGAGTCTTGCCTAATAATGACTCTGCCTTGACTCCACATGGTGGTGATGTTGCGTTTGGGAATAAAGTCGCAACACATTATATGGTGCCTCGAGCTGCACACGATAACAAAGACCATATGCAGCCAGGAGATGATGATCAAGGGCATAATGATGGTGGTCCTTTGTCGTCAACTGTCCTTGTTCTTTCCAAACATTATGCTCTTGCGAACTACACAATTTCTACAGATTCCACATATATAGTAGAGTAACTAATGAATGCTATCTCCTAAATATACTTTGACATCCATTCAAAAAGGCTGATTTGACATCCATTTGATATACTTTAAAGTCTTTGAATGTTGCATAGGCCAAGAATAACTTATGGCTTCTAGTCTGCTCATAGGGGAAAATGTGTCATTGTAATCTATTCCTTCCCTCTGTGCATATCCTTTACACACCAGTCTTGCTTTGTTTCTGACCACTGTACCATCTTCATTCATTTTATTCTTGAATACCCACTTTGTTCCAATGACATTTTTGTCACTAGGTCTAGGAACCAATTCCCATGTATCATTTTTGATTATTTGATCTAATTCTTCTTCCATTTCTTTCTGCCAATCAGAATCCTTGCATGCATCTTCAACACTTAAAGGTTCAATCTGTGAAAGTAAACATACCTCTTCATCTACTGATAGGCTTTTTGCTTTAGATCTAGTCAAAACACTGCTGCTCTGATCTCCAATGATATCATCTTTTGAATGGTATCTAGATGTGAATTTTAAAACTTTTGGTGTGACATCCTCATCTGTAATTTGTGATACTTCTTTGTTTGATTCAGGTTCATTACATGATACATCAATGCAATCAAACATTTCTTCTATAACAGTGTCTTTACTATTAGGCCTGGGTTCATCCTCAATCATAGGTGCATATTCATAGTACCTCTCTTGAATCATGAACTTCTCATCAATCTTTACATGAGTACTTTCAATTATCTTCTTTAATC
>MU224169.1:5448926-5460888 GCA_018584345.1 Thuja plicata | reverse complement strand
TAGCATCAAACTTACCAACACCATCATCTCTCTTGATGTAGCACTTGCTGCCAAAGATTCTGAAGTATTTTACTGTAGGTACATTACCAAACCAAAGTTCATAAGGTGTCTTATCCACGCCTGGCCTTAGTTGTGTCTGTTGATAGTATAGACTGCTATATTGACTGCATCTCTCCAATAGGTGTGCACAACTTTTCCTTCAATCATCATAGTGCATTGTATCAAGTATGATCATGTTCCTTCTTTCTGCTATCCCATTTTTCTGAGGGGTTATGGGTGCACTCAACTGTCTTTTGATTCCATGTTCTTCACAGTAGCCATAAAACTGGTCAGAGGTGAATTCTCCTCCTCTATCTGATCTTAGACATTTTAGTTTTAATCCAAATTCATTCTCAACTTTGGCTTTGAATATTTTGAACTTCTCAAAGGCTTCAGACTTCTCCTTTAAGAACGCAACCCACATCATCCTTGAAAAATCATCAACAAACAAAATGAAATACCTTTCTCCGTAGTATGATCTTGCTTGAGTAGGACCACATAAATCTGTATGCACTAGGTCTAACTTGTTTTCAGCTGAGTTATACTTGCTTCTAAAAGAGCTCCTTACATGCTTTCCCATAACACATTCCCTGCACATTGTGTCAACTAGTTTTGCAATACTTGGAAGGTCTCTAACTCCCTTGACATTGCTTATCTTTACTATATTGTCAAAATTGATATGACATAGTCTCTTGTGCCATAACCAACTATCATCCACTTTTGCAACAAAACAACTTATATCTGAATTGAGCTGAAAAACATTGCCTTTTGTTTTTGAGCCTGATGCAATCATGTCTCCTTCCTTGTTGCTAATAATGCATTTTTTGTCTTTGAATTCCAAATGATAACCTTTGTCAAGTAGTTGTCCAACACTTAATAAGTTGTGATGTAATCCATCAACATGCAGAACATCATCTGTCTTGTTTTTTCCATCCAAGGTGATAGATCCTCTGCCTATGATAGGTTTGGGAGTGTTATCTCTAAATCTAACCATACCACCTTTGTACTTGTCTAGATGAACAAATCTATTTTTATCACCTTTCATGTGGTGAGAGCATCCAATGTCAATGATCCAATCAGTTTTCATGTCTTCTTTGGAAATTAGGGCTAACTCCTGTGCTTCCTTTTCATCTTCAATGTCCATTTCTTCAAGCAATTTTTCCATGTCTTCAAGGGCAACGAATCCAATTTCATCTTCTCCTAAATCTTCATCAGTTACACCTTCTTTAGCATGATAGTATTCCTTTCTGTATTTAGGTTTATAATCATATCTGAATTTGTTTACTCTTGTAGGACACTTGGATGCAAAGTGGCCGATCTTGTTGCATGAAAAACATTTGAATGGCAACTGTCCTTCATACTTGCCTTTGCCTTTTGTTTCCTTCTTAGCAATCATAGCAATGATTTCTTCTAGTTCTTCATCAACTTCTTCTTTCTCATTATTGCTAGAGATGTGAAGAGGTTTCTTACCATGGACTGAGACTTTGAAGGTTGTTTCACTTTTGGGTTCAGTCTTCAATCTTGATATCTCAAATGCAGAGATTTTACTGATCAAAGTCTCTCTCTTGAAGTCTTTTGAAAATTGCATGGTTTCATCTAGAATATTGATCTTGCTCTCATAGTCTGCTGTCAATGTAGTCATCAACTTGTCCATTATGTCTTCTTCTGAAATTTCTCTACCATTGTTTCTGATTCCAAAAACTGCTTCATTTATCCTCTGATTGTAGGCTCTAATGTTCTCTTCAGGTAACATCTCAAGATTGTTGTATTTCTTTTTCCATATCTTCCTGCTCGCATTCTTTGCTTGGATATCTCCTTCAAACATGTCTTCTAAATACTTCCATATTGTGTATTCTCTGTCAACTTTCTTGATCTCAGAGAATTCACTGTCAGATAGTGCACTTATAAGGGCTTCTTTGGCAATTGCATTAGTTGTGAATGTTTCCTTTTGTTTGCTAGTAGCATCATCTCTTGCGAGGTCTTTTAGGGAGGGAATAACAACTTCTTGTGTGGCTATCTCAAAGATGTCAAAACCAACACACTGTAAATGTGTTATCATTTTGTTCTTCCAATCCAGATAATTCTCTCCATCGAACTTAGGACTCTCTTTTCTGAAATATGTCATCTGATCTACCTTAAGCTGTTAGGCTTT
The DNA here is from genome assembly GCA_018584345.1 of Thuja plicata. NCBI lineage: Eukaryota > Viridiplantae > Streptophyta > Pinopsida > Cupressales > Cupressaceae > Thuja > Thuja plicata. The sequence continues at coordinate 5,458,697 of MU224169.1, read as the reverse complement.
CTCTTCAAGGCACTTGGCTCTGATACCAATTGTTAGAATAGTCCCAAAGGATAACTGAGAGGGGGGGTGAATCAGTTATCAGCTAATTAAATTCTTCTCTTATTAATTCCAAAATACAATAAAGTAAATGCACATTCATATAACACAATAGACAACACCACAATTTGGTTACGGGGAAACCAAATGGTAAAAACCCCGGTGGAAATTAATACCCACAATGAACTATACTTGTTTATGATAATCCATGTTAGAAGATCTTGCAACCATGTTAGGAGTTGTTCTTTACAATGCAATAAGTATAGTGACCTGGTTAAGGGTCTGACCCTGTTAGGTGTCTTTTACAAATAACCCTATTAAGGATGAGGACTCACTGTCCAAAATCTCACTACTTCAATGGTGAAGGCTACAACCTTCTATAGAACACTATATCTAATGATGAGTTGTAGAGTAGACCAGCTGTCTTGATCAGTTCCAATGTATTGTAATCTTCCACTGCTTCTTCACATAGATCCTTGATGAATGAAACTTAACTGATATTCTGCTCGGTACTTTTTTTGTCTCTTTTCTTATCATTCACACTTACCGTTTCACAAATGAACTACTATAAGTATCTTCCTCAAAGTATGAGATCATGGGACCTGTTAGGAAACTCTTCATAACATCCTTGTCAGCTTAACTAATCACGCAAGCATAATTACAACCGTGCAATATAAACTGAATAGACGCGACGCTTCACAAAGTCGGCCTCACCAAATTAACTCTAACAATGCAATCTTGTTGAAACACGTTTGGCGCCTTTAGATAACTATCTTCAACTCATAATTAAACTTGAATATACACACACATATCCCGAAGATAAGCACAACTCAAGAACCAATGCAATACGTCGGCTCTGTACAGACAAACTCCAGAAACTGTAACTACCGCTAACAGAATTACACAACACAACTGAAACTTTATATCTGAGTCTACGTGTATGAACAAAACATAAACAACATGTCTACAACATGAATATAACCACGCAAGGCTTAATAGCATCATTCTAATAAGTACATACAGAACACTGTTGTATATTATATGTTGTCATCAATGACAAACATACAATCAACTAGCTGTCAGAAGTGAATCTCCAACAGATTCCACATATGCTAGACATGGTTTAGCAGCACATGGTCGTTCATCTGCAAAAGGAACCGCTGACACAAATGAACAATTTACAATTAGTGCTATGCGGTCACAAAGAGATGGTTCAAATAGGAGAGGTGTCTCACATCCTACTCTCTCCAATAACAATTTTAGTGAGCATGCACCCATAAGTGATACGCTACCTAGAATTAAGAATTTACAATCGGTATCTGCACACATTTGTCCACAGAAAAGAACACTATTGGTAATAGTAATAATGTTGATTTGCAGGAACCTATTGGTCCCTATTTATCATCAGAATATAGCATTGATTCATGACATGATCGAGAGTTGAGGAGGTCTACAAGACAGAGAAAACCCCCTTCTAAATTCTCTGATTACGAGCTATTGTTTGCAGAAGAAGCAGAGCCTATGTTATTAATTTATGATCAGGGAGAGCCAACAAATTTTAAAGCTACTATGAAGGATGTAATTAAACTTTGTTCAATGGAAGGCTACAATGCGAGAAGAAATGGATTCATTATTCAAAAACCAAACATGGGATTTGGTGTCTCTTATGCCTAACAGAAAGGCATTAAGGAATAAGTAGGTTTACAAATTGAAGGCCGAAGAAGATGGAGGCAGAAAATGATTATGTGTCGTACTAGTTGTCAAGGGGTATGCTCACCAGCAAGGCATCGATTTTGATGAAAGTTTTTCTCCCGTGGTGAAAATGACTACCATTAGAGTTGTTTTGGGTTTGGTTGCAGCTTGGGATCTTGAGCTTGAACAGTTGGATGTTAAGACCGCCTTTCTACACGACGATGTTGATGAAGAGTTGTATATGGAGTAGCTTGAGGGGTTTACCAAAAAGGGCCAGGAACATCTTTGTTGCAAGTTGAAGCGAAGCTTATACGAGCTTAAACAAGCTCCAAGACAATGGTATCTCAAATTCGATCAATTTATGATAGAGCATAAGTATGTATGCTCTGAAGTTGATCCATGTGTACTTTAAATGGTTTCCTAATGGTGAATTTGGTATACTCCTACTTTATGTGGATGATATGTTAGTGACCGGCACTAGCATAAGGATTGTTCGTGAGATTAAGGAATAGTTAGCTAACAAATTTTCTATGAAAGATTTGGGGGCAGCCAATAGAATACTTGGGATGACCATTTTTAATTATAGGGATAAAACAAAAATATGGTTATCACAAAAACAATACATTGAGAATGTATTGGACAGATTTTTTATGTCAGAAGCTAAGCCGGTAAGCATTCCTCTAGCTTCTCATTTCCGTTTGTCTTCTAATTTGTGTCCTAAAACACAAGAGGATCAAGACTTCATGAAGGGTATTTCGTATACTTCTACGGTTGGGAGTATCATGTATGCTATGATTTCTACTCACCCGGATATTGCTCATGCAATGGGAGTAGTAAGAAGATTTATGAGTAATCCTAGTAAACCTCATTGGAAGGTTGTCAAATGGATACTAAGATCTAAAAGGCACTTCTGATTTTGCTTTGTGTTTTGGCAAAGATAAGGCACATTCGCAAGGTTTTGTAGATTCAGATCTTGGTGGTGATTTATGTTAGAGCTGTCATATTATAGCTAATAATTTATTTATTTAATTATTAGTCTATTATACTCTACGCTTAAGTTAAAATTAGGCATCTAATTATTCTTTAGGGTTTCATGATTCCTTTTATAAGGATTCACCTCTTTGTTTTTCATAAGGAGTTTTTCACATCTCATTGTATCATCTTGAAACATATTGTTAATATATTATTTTCTTGTGCATATGATGTCTCCTGTATTTTGGTCGTCGTACATTATTCTTGTCTTCTATTGTTTGCTTCTTCCATGTGACAGGGTTATGCATGCAGGTGTTCTTGGGAGAATAAGGTTTTACCTATTTTAACATGGTATCAGAGCCATCTTTCTGCTCGCTATTTGTGTTTTGTCGAAGTGTTTTAGAAGCTGGAGGTTTTTTTGGTCTTTCAAAAGTTTTTATGTGGATTTAGGGGGGACCTTTGTTTCTGGTCATTTTGGGCTCAAACGGACATCTTCGTGCGCTCAGAGTGCCCAAAAACCCTAGAATCCATATAAAACTTGTCCATTTTGGACAACTTGGCTCCGAGGCAAAAAAAATTTGGTTTCCAGTGCTGTATGGGCACGGAAACTGAGAAATGTTTTTTTAAAAATATCTTTTTTAATATTTTTTGGCTTGTTTATTAACGCAGCCAGTGCTATTTGGCTCGTGTCGCTGCCGCGGGTTGGCCCCTGCCGGCTGCGCCACCAACCTCCCGGCCACCGCTCCGCCGGCCCCGACGGCCCCATCGGCCTGCCCCGCCGCTCCGCCGACCACCACCTCCCCGTCCTCACCGCTCCGCCGCCCGGCGGTTTGTTTAAAGCCCCGCGGGCTTATGCCTTCAAGCAACGGTCACATGGGTGACTGGGAGATATGCTCCAGCCCCCTGCGCACGCCATGCGCCCAAGGGCTTATTTTTTTCAGCCCCAGGGGCTTAAAACCTAGTTTTGGAGCCTTTCTGACCTCCTGGCATTGTTTTCGCTCTATCTTGAGCATACGGAGGTATTTTTCCGACTTCCATATATCGTCGGAAAGCTCTTTCCGAGAAATTTCTGATGATGGAGGTTAGGGTTTTGGGTTCTACCATTTGGATAGTGTTTTTAACTGTCAAATTCTGATGTCTATTTTTTGCCTTTTGGGAGTCATATCTGGCTCATCCGGACTCTGTTTTTGGCAAACTAGATATTGTCAGAAAGCTGGTTCAGTGAAATTTTTAGTTGCAGGGGTCTTTTTTTCCAGATTCTTCTCCAGGTTCTTTCTCCTCCAATTTTTTCTCTTTCACACTCTGGCAGATTACTTAGGTTCTACAGGTCCTGGGATCTCTTCTTCTGATCTTCTGGCTCACTCTTCTTTCTAACTTCTGAGCATTGTATGCTTCTCTTCTATAGCATTCTCTTTTCTATAAATGCACTGAGATAAAGTGTCTGCTTTTGCATATCTGGGATTTCGAGCACCTTGTGTGTTTTTTGTACTCGCACTCAGTTATAAAGTGTCATGGGGGGTTATGATGTTTTGCCTTTTGTGCTCATCCACCTTTTTCAAGTGAGCATACCTTCCACGACATTAGCCCATGTTGTGTGTCGGTGACACCGCCCTTTATCATGTGCTTGTACTTCTGTTGCACTGTTGGTGTTCCTGATTCTTCTTTCTGCAGATGTTTCTGGCATTGCATTTCAGTGTTCCTGTCACCCTCTCCATGTTCAGCATTATCGGGGGGTTCACCTGTTGGCTCTATTGCTTCCTTGGTTTGGTTGAGTGATCTACGTATTCTATTTTTGTTCCTATGTACTAGGCAGATGCAGTGGCTAGGCACCTATGCATTCCGGTGAGATGGATCATCTACTATATAGACACTCGTTCACTCCTACTTTTGGAGGTCACCTCTTCGATTGATCAGCTCTTCAGACTTTGTCTTCTCTACCTGGTCATGCACTATTTTAGTGGGGGTTCTAGCAGTTACTTCTGACAGTGTTTGCAGCTTCTTGCTTCGGAGATGCTTCTTGCTCTTTCTTGTTCCTTTCTTTGGGACTTTCCCTAGATTGGAGGCTTTGTTTCCTTCATCTAGTTTATTGCTTGTACTTGGGTACCTGATCAGGCCTAGTTGCCGGGACCCATAGTTCCTTTCATGCATTTTGTTTACATGCATCTTTTAGTCTTTAGCTATTTAGCTTCTCCCTAAGTTACACTTAAGGGGGGGTGTTAGAGTTGTCATATTATAGCTAATAATTAATTTATTTAATTATTAGTCTATTATACTCTACGCTTAAGTTAAACTTAGGCATCTTATTATTCTTTAGGGTTTTCACCTTTAGGGTTTCGTGATTCCTTTTATAAGGATTCACCTCTTTGTTTTTCATAAGGAGTTTTTCACATCTCATTGTATCGTCTTGAAACATATTGTTAATATATTATTTTCTTGTGCATATGATGTCTCCTGTATTTTGGCCACCATAGATTCTTCTTGTCTTTTTTTGTTTGCTTCTTCCATGTGATAGGTTTATGCATGCAGGTGTTCTTGGGAGAATAGGGTTTTACCTATTCTAACAATTTAAACAAACGAAGATCTACTTCTGGATGTGTTTTCACATTTTCTAGGGAAGCTATCAGTTGGGGTTCTAGATTGCGACACACAATTGCTCAATCATCTGCAGAGGCTGAATATATGGCTCTCTCCGAGGGGGCTAAGGAGATGGTATTGTTGTAGCTTTTGTACAAGGAATTGCGTCTGGAGCAATCAAATTTTACTATGTTTTGTGAAAGTAGCAGTGCAATATTTATGACCAAACATCATACATCTCACTGTCGTTCTAAGCATGTCAACTTGCGATGTCACTATATTTGGCATGTGGTTGAAGAAGGAAAGCTTCAAGTTGTCAAGATTGACACCAAAGAGAATCCAGCTGATGCTTTAACAAAAGATTTTATATGGGAGAAGTTCGAGTTTTGTCAAACTTCTCTCGGCATTTCCAGCTTGTGATGACAGAGATCGAAGTAGGGGACTAAATTTGTTACAACAATATTTGGTCTTCAAGTGGGAGATTGTTGGGGGTGTAAAGCCCAACAATAATCCTTGTTTACCCTCCAATTGTATTTTCCCATTCAACTTCCTTGATGGACATTCAACAGTCCAATTAGAGATGTATTTAATTATGAATTAATGTATATTGATGTAACTTTGTATCTCAAACTAATACAGATATTCCCCTGCTTCAAGAGTGGGCATTTGGCATTTATATGTTGAACCACTATAAATTATTTGTGTCTCTATTGTTATTTTTGTTTTTTGTATCTTTCCTTTATCTTTGCACTTCCGGTTACTTCACAGGTTTGTACGTTTTCTCAGACAACATGGAACCATTATCTTCATTTTTGTCTCTCTATATAAAATTAGTTCTTTAGTTCATTGTTAGATCTTATTTGCATCACTATGATGAAAAGATCATTTTTTGGAGGCTACTTTTGAAAGTGTATTAAAGACCTGTAAGTGTAAATATTCCCATGCTTACCATTGGCAAGCTCATTATGGTAGAACTAGACTAAATAACACTCTGCATTTTAGATCATTTTTTGGAGGTTTCTTTCGAAAGGGTATTAAAGACCTGTAAGAGAAAACATTCATGTGCTTACCATTAGCAAGGACATTATGGTAGAACTAGACTAAATAACACTCTCAATTTTTTGCACTTCAAATACAATCATAAAATTGTCTCTTCCATCCAGAATGCATGTCAATCCAACAACATTATGTTGAAGGAGGCACTACACATTCTGCTTACCACACACAACCCTTCTGAAGACCATTCTACATTTCTTCACATATTGCAGGACTCTTTTATCACTCACAGGCAACTAGCTTTCAATACTGACAACACTAATGTCCATTGGAAACCTTTCTTGACTTTGGGGCAGCCTCCTTTCTAGACTACTTGCAGTCTTTCTTTACTTTGCAATCCCATATTCAATATATGGTTGTATGTATTTATGTTTGTAGTTGATAGTTTCATATATGTTGATAGTTGTATATCTTTAATATTATGGTTGTAATATTGGTAAATATTGGTAAATATGGTAGAACGCCATAATGTCACCTATCTTTCAATTTTCTATATAATGGATGCCCTGCCTCTTATTTCTCTAAGGCAGTTTTGGGGCTTTTGTAATTTTGTTTGTTTTGTGATCAACATATCACTTATTGTTTGATTCAGTTGTCTTCATCTGGTATCAGAGCCAGTTTGAGAAATGTGTCTTTCATTGCAGGTGATCTAGAAGAGACCAAAGAGCAAATTAAAGATTGGAGAGGAGTTTGAAGAGCTTGGAAATCAACCATTCAAGAGATCTTCAAGATCAAATATCAACATATTTGATTGCAACTGGATTGTTTGCTGCAAGTTTGATCTTTAAAGGAGGTTTCCGTGTGGAGGTGTTTGCAGCTTAAAAGGAGGTTATTGCATTTTTCTTCCCTCTCTTTCCGGCAAGAAGTGAGAGGATTATTGAAAAAAATAAATAAATAAAACCTTGACTTTTTACATTGATAAAAAAATTTTAACTTTTATTAAAGCTTCAGTTATATGTTATTTTTTCAAAAAGCTTTAAAACTCTTTTATGGAAACATGAGTTTTAGTTAAGAAGGAAATGATATATTGGAGCTTTTTGTGAGGAGTTATAAAGTTTTTCTTTGTAATCTAGAAAATGATAATTTTGTAATTAAGTGCATTATCGGTGGTAACCAACAATTAATTCTCAAATAAAATAATAATAAAAAGGGAGGTTTTTGTGTTTGTGGGTCTCATTTGAAGGGACAAGAAGAGTATTCATCTGCATAGATCTCTCCTAAATCTTCTGTTGAGCATTGAAGTATTCTGTCCATATTTTATGGCAAATATGGCAGGCAATGTAATGTCTAATGTGTTGATTCTCGTCTTTGAAGGAGACAATTTTACATATTGGTTACTAGAATGCAAACCCTACTCAAATCTAAGGATTTGTGGGATATTGTTCAACATGGCTATGTTGAGATAGAAGATGTAAATGCATTAACTGACCAACAAAAAAAGGAATACAGAGAAAATATAAAGAAATATAATGAAGCTTTATTCTTGATTTAGGGTGTAATCACTCAAGCTATCTTTCTTAGGATAAGTGGTTTTGTTCATTCTAAGCAAGCATGGAAAAATTTAAGTAATGCATATCAAGGTGTACAAACTGCTAAATTGCAAACAATGAGGAAAAACTTTGAAAATGTAAAAATGACTACTACTGAATTTGTCAATGAATTTCTGACAAAGGTAGAAGGTATAGTGAGTCAGATGAAAGTACTAGGGAAGATGTAGATGACAAGCATGTCATTGAAAATATTTTGAGAGAACTGATCAAAGTATCCATCAACTCAATTGGTGTAGCATTGGGATCATAGTCAACTTCAAGTACAAGATCTACAAGAATGTCTCTACTCTCTAGCTGACTAAAGTACTTGTTCTTGTTTCCTTTCTTATCGAATTTTGTCCATTTTATCTTTCAACTTTACTATCTCATATATTCTCATTAATTCACTAGGACTCATTTTGGTAGCATCAATAGGTCCTTGTATGACCTCAACATCCTCATTTCCAAGTTCATCTTCAACTTCTTCCTCAGGAATCTTCATAGCCTTTCTCTTCTTCTTGTAACTTGAACTTCCACTTAGATCCAATTTCCTCTTTACTGAATGTGCTGCAACATCAACTTCATGAGCTTCATCTTTCTTTCCAACATCACTTTTATATCCGACTTCATCAATTGCAATAGATATCACCACCTCTTAAGTCTTATCCTTATGTGCTTCCTCTTTTCTGTGCATATCTTCAACTTCAACAATAGAAGCTTGTTTTTTAGTATCAGAAGGTATATCACCAATAATTCCTTCAGTCACTTGCTCAGTAGTGACAAATTCATCTACTGTTACCTCATCAATGGTCGTCTCTTGTGTTTTTTTCTCCTCTTGAGTATATTCCACCGGTTCATCTTCTTTCTCAAATTTCTTCTTCATGATCTCAAGAGTCTCATCATGAGCTACATGTGATTCACCAATAAGTATTCTACATACTCTACTTCTTATTCTGAATTCAGGTCTAATAGCCTCAATTCTAATCTTCACATCTTCTATAGACAATTCAGGCTTAAGTAGAATCAATCTTGTTCCATCATTTCTCTATCTTGTCTCAGAGAATTTCTCCACCTAGCATCAATCTTCTTAAAAAGTGGTTTAGGTATCATTTTATGTAGTTCACTAGGTCCTCTGTAAAACTTATCCAGACTATAAGAAATAACATCTCCTATCTTTTTCTTATCTTCATCATTATATTTGCATATTATTGGTTGGAATCACTCACACTTCCATATTCCCTTATGTTCTCAGCTATGCTATTAGTAGTAAAAGTTCTCATAGTCTTAGGTTTAACTCATTTCTCAATTGTGGGTATGTGCACCAAGATGGGGGACCAAAAAGGTGCCAAAAAAATTTTTGGTCCCCAAAAAGCCATAGGGTGCACGCCCTATGGCTTTGATTGCCCGAGCCTAAGGCTTGAGAAATCAAAACCAATAGGGCGCAAACCCTATGTAACATTATGAAAAATGCTTAAGGGAGGGAGCAAGAAAGCCCAACAGGCCCTGCCAGACCAATTTCAGCACTAGGCCAATACATAAAAAGTAACATTTAAGTATAAGTTACATACTCTTCCTTTCCTATACTTAAGTTACATTTTATGTATATACTTCCAGGATGTTTGAGATTGGTTTCAGCTTCATAGGAGTTAAGATAAAGATTCTAGATTTTGAGGGTTTTTAGGAAATTTCAGACTTAGCCAAATTTCAGGAATCAACACATTGTTTTGAACATGATTCTCAGTGGACTATTAATTATAATCTTAAGCCCTTGACTTGATTAAGGATACTCTTTAGGGTTCTTAGTGGTTGTAATGTATCATATTGGGTCCTAAGTGGTCCTAGGTCCCCTTAGGACCCATTACAACCCCTTAGGACACATTAGGGCCTCTTAAGACCCCTTAGAACATAGTAA
>MU224169.1:5392994-5424635 GCA_018584345.1 Thuja plicata | reverse complement strand
TGAAAGGACACTTATGTGGCAATAATTCACCCTTTTATTTAAATAATCTTTTCTTATTTGTCTCAAATGGAGAATGAAGAGACAACTGTTTCTTTTCAAGAAACTCTTCATCCTCTTTCCATGGTTTCTATAAATTGGACTTCTTTTCTTCATTAGAGGAGGATTCTTTTGGAGAGCATCAATATTATAGTCTTCTTTTTGCATCAATTCTTTCATGTTTTAAAGCTTAATTTGCATAATTAGTCTAAATTTTAATTAGAATTGAAGATGTTTAGCTTTCATTTATGATTTATCCATATGGCTAACAATTCAATTTGGTGCTTTCAAGCTTCTTAAGTTCATTTCAAGTTCAATTCTAGCTTAGAAGTAATTCCTTTCATAGATTACAAGCATTTCATTTCTAGATTAAAAGCATTTTTTTTCTTAGATTAATTCCATTTTGCTTCCATAGCTTAGTTGCAATTCATTTCCATAGCTTAATCGTTTCTCAATTCATAGATTAAGAGCATTTTCTGATAGACTAGTTGCAAATTTCATAAGATTAATGGCAATTCTTCTCTTCTTGTATTCTTAAAATCCTCCATGTTAGCAATGGCCAGGTTGTTGGCTCTCGTTCTGAGGTTAAAACTCAACATCCACAACTAATTAGGAGGCAATAGGTCGCCTCAATCAAATTTGTAGAACAAACAATTCATTTTTGTCTTTTTGAATTGAGCAATTGTGTAAAGACTATGTTGTGTTTGTGTTGAATTTAGAGGTCTACATTCAGCATATAACACCCTTGTCATGGAAACAATCTTTGATCTTTTTCCACTAGCCCTCAATTCGTCTTGCTCTTTGTAAAAATCAGTAGGAGGTTCTTCTACCTCAGTTGTATCCTTCTTTTTACTCTTTCCTTTTGACTCTTTGTAGCCATGTGATTTTCTCTTCTTCCTCTTGTAAGCTTTCTAATCAATCACAAGTGACTTCTCTTTTTCCTTTTCCTTTTCCTTTTCCTTTTCCTTCTGCATTGTGGAACTCCTAGTTGCTCTCCATGTTTCCTTAACGATTTTAGAAGATACAACCTCTACCTCCTCAACTTCTAAATCAGCAACAGAAGACCATGCCTCCTCAGTCACAAAATTTTTCTTGGTCTTATCCATCATATTCTTTATAATACCACTCTTTTTGGCTAAATCATCAACTTGTTTCCTCGCTCTTCTCTCCAACACAGGTGCCTTTAACTGTGAATGAATTTTCAGCTAAGTTTATTCATAGGTACCAAACCTAGGACTAGTGACATTGAATGGCTTAGATAGTAATTCATTAGCATGGAGTGATTCAATATCACCATCTACCTCATAGCCCATCGATAGAGCCCAAGAATTTATTGGTTGTACTGCCTGCAACATACATGTATCGATATCCACAACAAAACATATATCTTCTTTATACTTCTCTATTATACTGATTGGGATCCTCTCTCTCATGCATTCTTTTCTAGAAATATTTAAAATAACCCCACATAGTACTATTAAATTTATTTCCTAACATCCTTATTAAATCCTTAATCAGTACTATTGCAAGTCTATAGGTTGACCACTGAATTTCACCGATACCAAGAAAATGATTTTGCAAGTAGAAGAATATACATACCAGCAATGAACTATACTTGAAAGTTTGTTTCTTTTCCTTCTTGATTATCTCCATGTTCACAAAGAACTGACTTCTCGTGACCTCACATAGGACATATTGTGCATTCTCCTTCACCATTCAATATGCAGCATGAATGCCACCTTCAAACACATTGTTAAATCAGCTCGATTGATATACTTTGTAATGATCACCATAGATGCAAACTTGACCTCAATATCCACAATGTCGTTAATTAGCATAGCATGTTGATCTTGTTTTGACTTTTTTAGATGAGTGACCTCATCAGCAGGAATCATTCTTAGAATAGGTACATCATTATTCGCGCACAACCTTGTCACCACGTGAATAATCTCCTTGGTAATCTTATACAACCTATTCAACCATAAGAACTAATTATGAACATGACTTAGCACATATTTGATCCATTCGGATTCAAAATCATATTGAAGGTTGAATACATAAGTAAAACCCTTCTCAGTTAAATGCTTGTGTTCATCCTTCAATCCAAAATCATTACATAGTTTGGTATATGCATTGAAGATAACATTTGAACCAAGATCCTCAATCTTACAATGAACAAACAATATTATATCCTCAGTCAACAACACACTATGGGGTATTGAAGACAAAGCGCCTACGTGATCATTCTCTACCACCTTCAAAGGATGCAACTTAAATAATGGCCTAGGTTCCTTTGTAATCTCAACCAATATATGAGTGTCCCTAATGCTAACAATAATTTTCTTCACAAAAAACATCAGAACCTTTGCAATACAGAGAAATACCGCTTCGGTCGTCGATAGGGGTTCTTCAAACACCACTTCAATTCTAGTACAAGATCACAAGTATCAATCCACAATCACTTCAAATCACCTTAGAATCAGTCGCAAGTGCTGTTCTTAGCTTGTAGGATGCATTGTGATAAATGAACTTCATTTTTCCCTTATAACATTTCATTTCCAAGTAACAAATGTAAAGGTAAAATAGTACCCTTAACTGGTTGCAACGGTTAGAACATAAAAAGACAATAATCCAAAAACACATTATGTGGTCACATAGAATCATATGAAATACAATATTCTTCATCAAATTCTTTCATAACATCAATAGGCATCTAAATATGCTGATAAATATTACCGTGCACACAACTTAGGGGATAGGTTATAGATCTTACTTTATTTTATACTCCCTAAGCCAATAGCTTTGACTTAGTTTTATGATAAATTATCCACATAACCTAATGTTGTGGAGCTCTCTATCAATTCAGAAGATTTTAGTTCACCTTTTTTAACCCATGTTTCCTTCATATGCTTTCTTATTCCTTCAACATCTACAATCTTCTTTCCTTTGTCATTATCGGGCCTTTTCACTGGTTGACCTCCAGTCGTATTCTTCTTAGATTTGCAATATCTAGCAAGATTTCCAATGTTGTTCCAATAGTACCACACCATAACTATTTGTCTCCATGGTCTAGCATTGCCTCTACCAGTTCTCATCCTTCAATTCACTGATGTGTGTCCATCATTTTGACAAATAGAACAGGTAACATTCAATCAGATTCCTTGTTAATTAGGTCTCTTCCGGTTGGAGTTATACGGTCTTTCATTGTTGATTCTAGCCCTGCACTCATTAACCTTATGACCATGCTTGTTTCAATGATAATGGTTACCATGAAAGACATTAGATCTAGAATTGTACCTTTAGATATTCCATAAGAATTTCCAAATCTAGGTATAAACATACAAACATTAGCAGTATGACCTTCCTTATGACAATTGAAACATATCGGTCTACAATTCCTCTTACCACCTTTGTTTTTGTTCACCTTGGGTGTTGACTCTCCTTTAGCATGGATCTCCTTTCTACTAGATGACTCACTAACTTCAAATTTAGAAAACCCTAGACCTTGTTTCTCACCATTTATCCTTTGTTTAGAGAGTTTCTCATCAAGTTTAGTAGAACTCTTATTGCACTTTTCCAACATATCATTGGCTACCTTAAGTTCTCCTTTCATATTTTCATTCTCCTTTCTCATATTCTCATTTTCTCTTAAGACATTAGTATTTTCTTCATTTGTATCATGTAGGTGTTCCTGCAAAATAGAAACTTATTGTTTAGATCTGAATAGATCCTCTATCTTGGCTTTTAGAGTGTCATCTTTAGCTTTGAGAGCATCTTATGCAACCTTCTTGTTTTCATCTGCAACTTTCCTTGCTTCTAACTCTTGACCCATTCTCATTGAGAATTTTTCCAACTCCCTTTGCATGTTCTTCTTTTCTTGCTTCAACTTGTCCAAACCCTTATGCATGTCCTTGTTTTCCTTAGATAGCTGCTCATTCTCCAAGGCCACAGCCTCTACCTCATATTCATCAGATCCACTCTACTCAGATAGATGTTTAATGAGATCTTGACTCTCACTCAACTGTTCAGCCAACTCTTGTCTCTTAGCCCTAGATATCTTCAACTGGTCCTTGAGTTTCTCAATCATATCTTCATCCTTTGCAAGTTGCCTTCTATAAAACTCCATATTTTCCTTAAGGATATCTCCCAAGATGTTAGGCTTCTTTAAGAGAACTCATCTCTGATACCAATTTTTAGTATATAGAAGCACTCGGAGGGGGTGAACCAATTCAACCAAGAATCTGGTAATGCTTTTGAACAACTTCCATACAATAAAACATGTGTTAGAGTAATAAAGTGATTCCACTTATTAATTAAATCATATTGATTTAATTATTAAGTCACTTATTATGTCTATTTCACTTAAGCTAAACTATAGGAATATAATAATTAATTATTATTATGCAACCTAGATTTTTCTCCTTTAGGGTTTTGATCACCTTCATAAGGTTTGATCTCTTTGTATTTTGTATTCCCTCTCTGAATGAATATTTTGTCTATCAGAATTTTTTTGTCTTCAAACTTTGCTTTTGTAACAGGTTATTTTGCATGCAGATGATCTTGGCTTATGATTTCTTTGAACTCTAACATGGTATCATAGCCTTTCTTCTGCTACCAGTTCCTAAGGTTTTGAATTTTTTGGAGCTCCGAGGGTTTTAAATTTTTGACTTCCTTATATCGTCAAAAAGCTCTTTCCGAGATGGACACATTTTTGGAGGTTATATTTTCTGATTTTTCCATCTTATAGGTTTGTTTGCCAATCAAATTTAGGGTTCCTATTTGCACTCGGGGAGCCATATCTTGTTCATCTGGACTCCATTTTTTTACTTCCGCATGGCGTTGGAAATTTGGTTCCATTCTCTTTCTTCTTGTATGGGTCTCACACTTAGATTCTTCTCCAAGTATGTTTTATTCATAATTTTTCATTTTTTCAATCTGGTGGATATCTTGGATGTTTCAGGTTCTGGGATCATTTTCTGTGCATGGGATGACTTCTTTTTAGTTGTTATTCATGTTTCTACAACTTTCTCTCCTTCCTAGATATTGTAGACATTTATTTCTATAGTTTTTCTTGTTTGCAAACACACTGAAATAAAGTGCCATCTGATGCATACTTGAGATCCTGCACATTTTGTGTTTGATTGTACTCGCACTATATTATAAAGTTCCATGGGGGGTTGGATGTTTGCCTTTTTTTCATCTACCTTTTTCAAGTGAGTATTCCTTCCATGACATTAGCCTCATTATGTGTGTCAAGTGAGTGTTCCTTCCATGAAACCCTCCTTTATATGTGTTTGTACATTCTTCATCATGCAATGTTTCTTGGCAGTCTGTTTCAGTGTACCTGTCATGCCTCTCCCTGGTAAGCATTATGGGGGGTATCTCCTATTGGTTCTAATGCTTCCTTGGTTTGATGGAGTGATCTATGTATTCATTATTTGTTCCTATGTACTAGGTGGATGCAGTGGCTAGTACCTATGCATTTCGGTGAGATGGATCATCTACCATATGGACACTCTTCTTTCATTCATTTTTTGGAGGCATTCTTCCATCTTCGATTGATCATCTCTTTAGGCTTTGTTTACAATCTTCTCTACCTGATCATGTTCTATTACAGTGGAGGTTCCAACAATTATTTTTCAACAGTGTTTGCAGCTTCATGATTCAAAGGTGTTCTATGTGTCCTTCCTTTGTTCCTATTTTTTGGGACATTCTCTAGTTTGGAGGCTTCTTCAGTCCTTCACTAGGATTCATCTCTTTTTGGAGAGGGATTTTTCCCACTAGTTTTCTACTTTTCTCCTCTTTACAGAGATTTTTGTACTTGGGTACCTGATCAAGCCTTGTTGTCGGGACCCATTTTCCTACTTGCAGTAGTTGTTTCTAGGTTTTTAGCTTCTCCCTAATTTTATCTTAAGGGGGTGTTAGAGTAATAAAGTGATTCCACTTATTAATTAAATCATATTGATTTAATTATTAAGTCACTTATTATCTCTATTTCACTTAAGCTAAACTTTAGGCATATAATAATTAATCTTTTATTAATTATTATTATGCAACCTAGATTTTTTCCCCTTTAGGGTTTCGATCACCTTCATAAGGTTTGATCTCTTTGTATTTTTTATTCCCTTTCTAAATGAATATTTTGTCTTTCATAACTTTTTTATCTCCAAACTTTTCTTTTGTAACAGGTTATTTTGCATGCAGATGATCTTGGCTTATGAATTCTTTGAATTCTAACAACATACAAGTGTAACTATGCAATAGAAATAAAAAAAATTAAGCATCCACAAAGCATAACACATAATACCACTATTTTTTCCCATGGAAACCCTTGTAAGAGGGACAAACCATAGTGGGGATGACACCCACAATCTCTTCACTGCAGTAAAAAAAGAGTAGTCATGTTAGGAGCTTATGATAACCTATTAGGGGCTCACCCGGTTAAGAGAAATTAGTACCTTGTTAGAAGTATAATTAGACCTGTTAGGATCTACCTCGCTAGACGATTTAGAACTCCTTCTCAGAAGTCACCCTATTAAAGGATTTATACAATGAGGCAGTCCACCTTGTTAAAGGATTTAAACTGCTAACCTATTAGAGTTGTCCTTGAGAAATGAAATCAAATGAATGATCTGGAAATGACACTACTTGCTTGTCCTATCCAATCTAATATTTGAACCCTGGTGCAATGATTTCCTTCTATCTCAGATCGCAACCACCAATAATACGATCTTCTACCCTAAATCACACGATTTAGCTTGCCTTTATATTGTTGTTCTTAAGTTGGTTAAGACTTGAAAAACATTCCACAAGTTGGAAAAAAACATTGTCCTTACTCATGAAATCAGGGCCAATCATACCTAACATGTCAGCCCAAAATGTAATACAAAATTTTATTACCAAACACCAACAAATACTCAAACTTTTTGATCATCTAATCATCAGGAACCAATCGCTAACTCAATCATTTTAAACTAAATACATCACCAAAAAACCAACTTACTCAAATCATTGAGTTAATTTTCGCAGTCGAAAAACTGAACTTGTTTGATCAAGACAAGGCTCTAGTAACGATCTCACCACCCAATGTGCTTGCTATCTTGATTGCCACCCAAAATACTTTCTATAACTATCTTCTTGTTAACCGATCAAAACACTTAGCTTATATTTCTTTAGCTATCCATCTAGTTGATCAGTATTTGTAACATATTCATCAAATCTGATAGAGTTACCATCAATGGAAAACTCATAAGCATCAAACATTTCATCTCACCTCCAAAATCCACCATAATGCCAATAGATCATGCTTCATGTTTTTGGTCTGGGTTTTGCATTTAACGTTTATCTCTTATCTAGATGGGTTTGTGTTATGTGTGACCTATGTATTTAATGTTTATCTCTTATCCAGATGGGTCCATGTTATGTGCAATCTATGTTTTGGTCTGGATGCTTTTGGCATGGGACCTTATTGTATTTTTCTATTGATATGGCCTACTTGTAACTCAATCATAATATGCTTTTGGCATAGTTGACCTTGTTGTAAAATTTACTGATCTATCTTGTATACAAGTACAATGTGTTCTTTATCAATATGATAAGTGAGTGTGTGATGAGAAAGCAAGTGAAGATCTATAAGAAGAGTTTCAAAAGAGCATAAATTTATTCTATGAAGAGTGTTATTTTGTGACTGTGACAGAGAAGAAAAGGCAATAACAGTATGTTATTGAGGTTGACAGTGTTGTGAAGATGAGTTGTATTATCAGGAGAATTTATTCTTATCTATTATGAAGAGCTCTATGTACCTTGTCCCTAGAATGGTGAGTCTTGGGTGCACAAGTTCTTTATTTTATCTTGCTAATTTGGTAGTGAGATAGTATCTGTATTTAGTGTTGTATTGACGGTGACCCTTTGGTTGCAAGTATGGAGTAGTGAGGTCCTACTATCTATGTAATTAGACTATATGCATTAGTGAATTTTTTTTGTGCATAAGTGCTTACCATGGCTTTTCCTAATTTGGATTTTCCATGTATAAAAATATTGGTGTTCATGTGTTATTGATTTCAGTTCATTGTTCACTTAATAAGTTGTGTGGTGGATAATATTGATGGTTGAATTTATAAGTAAGGGTTTTAGTTTATGTTGATTCACCCTCCCTTCTCAGAATCCAGTTTGTGTTCATCAATTGATATCAAAGTAAGGTTCCTCTTAAAGAAGCTTAACTGTTTGAGGCAGATTGAGGATGGCGTAGAAATTACACTTTCAAGCTCTGGTATTTGATGACACAAATTTTCCTTATCAGAAGGACAAGATGGAACCATATTTGGAAACATTGTACTATGGTATTTGGGAAGTTATTCAAATTAGTTTCAATCCACCTTTTGGAAGACCTTTGACTACTGATGAATAAAAACAAAAGGAAGCTAATGTGAAAGCAAGAGAAATTATTTTTAGTAGTTTATGTGGCACAACATTAGGGAAGGTGAAAGTTTTAAAAGGAGCTAAAGACATATGGGATAAGCTAGTCTTGGTATATGAAGGATATTTAAAGACAAAACAAGAAAGACTAATGAATCTAAAACATAAGTATCAGGTCTTAAGAAATGTAGAAGATGAAGAGTGTTGAAAGCTACATATATAGAGTCATAGATGTTTCTGATGGAATCAGAGCTATTGATGGACATCTAGAAGACAAAAATGTTATACTTAAGGTCGTATTAAACCTATCAAAGGATTTCATATGAATGGAATGTTTAATAGGGGAAAACAATGATCTAAGTTAGTATTCAATTGATCAACTTATTGGTTCACTTTCCACATTTGAGATTGTATAAGTTTAAAGTATAAAGAGAGATTTATTTCAAAATTGTTGAAGAAGTTGAACCTGAGATAGGCAAGATGTCAGAGGAAGTTGAATCATATCTTTCAAGAAGATTCAAACAAGGCACTGGAAAATACAAAGGTAAGTTATCTCTTAAGTGATCATATTGTGGAAGAATAGACATTTTGCTAATGACTGCAAGTATAAGGAATAGTATAGTGATTTAGAAGATGATGATAGAAAAATAAATCAAAAGACATGTAATTTCATAAAAAGGACAAATTTCAAAGGCAAGAGTAAAAAGAGTTTATGTTCCATGGAAGAACACTTCTATGAAGTTGAAAATAATGATGAAACTATTGAGGAATCTTTTTTTGGATATTTCACAAAAGAGAGGTGTAAAGAAAGAGGAGACAACATTGCATACTAAAGTTGTTACAAGTGCTTGGATTATAGATTCAGGATGTTCAAATCTTATGACAAGTAAAAAGAACATATTTATTAAGTTTGAAGAGTATGATGGAGGAGAAATCAGATTTGGTGGACAAGAAAGTGCACAAATCAAAGGCATTGGAACTATTTCAATTGATGGTAAGCATAAAATGATGGTATTTATTATGTTGAAGGTTTGAAACATAATTTGTTAAGTGTTAGTTAAATGTGTAAGAAAGGTTATGAAATTATGTTCAAAAGTGATGGTTGTGTTATCAAAAGAAAATAGATTGGTAGAAGAGTTGCATAAGGTTTTAGGATTGCTAGGAATGTCTATTATATTGAAGATAAATGTGAGAATCTATATTTTATAACTCAATGCAATGGAAGGTGGGGAGATGAAGTTGAGATGGAACTCAAACAAGATTCTACATTACTAAAGAATAGTGAGGAAAGAAAGGATTAATCAGAAAGACTAGTGGAAGTTGAATGGGTTTTGGTAGACCAGAAGTAGGAAGAAGATGAAAAAGACATGGAAAATCAAAAGAAGGTGGAAGATAAAAAGGATTTGGTAGACCAAAAGAAGGTGGAAGAAAAAAAGGAACTGGTAGACCAAAAGTACGTAAAAGAAAAAAAAAATTTGGTAGATCATATGCAGGCAAAGAATAGTTTGGGGTTGATGAATGAGATATCTCTTCCTATTCATTCCAAGTATTCATCTTTTAATAGAGCTTGTTTTTTTTTGCAATAAAGTAGGGCACATATCTAATGAGTGTAGAAGTCAGCAAAGGAGTCAGGTTTTTAATGTTAGATGATATCATTACAATGATTTTGGACATAAGGTAGTTTAGTGCAGAAGTAGAGTGAATTTGAATAGAAATGTTAAGAACTTCAGTAGAGTGAATGTGAATATAAATGTTAAGAACTTCAATGGATATTTATATGGTTGCAATGGATATGGACACATAAAGGTTTAATATGGTATAAATATCAATGTCAAGAATAATGAAATTACAAAAAATGAAAAAGGATCGTCTAGTTTTCCATAACTGTAACATGACATGATATATTGCAAGGTTTTTCAAAAGTATGGATAAAAAGAATGATTGTTCGATGATTGCAAAAGACTCAAAAGAAAAGAACAATACATATTTGATGAAGAGCATATAAGGTGCCTCTGATGGTGGTTTGACATCCATTCTAATGTTGTTTCCTCCTTTGTTAAATGACACAAATTGCAGGATTTGAGGGGGAGTTTTCATGTGAATTTATTCCCCCCATCAAGGCTAGATTTGAGTATCTCAGCATGCAAATAAGGCATGAAATATTTTTCGGAGGTAATATTTTTTTTTGTGATCTAAAAAGGTGATTGTATGTTTTTGTAAACAATATATTAGTTATTTGGTTGTGTCAGAGATTTTTCATACTAAGTTGTGTTCAAATGAGGATTGGAGAAATGATATGCATTTGGATTTCTTGGATAATAGTGTTGTTGGCTGTAAAATATTATTTGATAAGTTAAAGGATGGGATGATTCTATGGAACTGGTTTCCCCCTATGGAAATTGATTGGTTTAAGGATAATGTTGTCTTCTATATTGATAAGAATCTCTGCTACATAGAAGAGGTAGAGTCTAAATTCTTTTGGTCAACTGTGTTGTCCTGTAAAATTACTGGGGAAGAATGTATGTGCATTATTGAGACTCCAAAGGATACTTGTGTTGTAAGGATTGAATTTGTGGCAAAATTGTATGTCAGTGAAGGGAAAGGTAAAGATAAGGGCAAGAGATGTTGGATAATATTGATGGTTGATTTCTAAGTAAGTGTTCTTGTTTATGTTGATTCACCCCCTTCTTAGCATTTGATGTGTGTTCATCAAGGGCTACAAGAGTAACAGATAGAGTTTTTCTATGTTGATAAAATATAGGCAAGTTAAGGGGTGCAAACCCAAATAGGGTGGAAACCATCACCACTTGTAGTCTCCTTTCCCTTAATCAAATGGTTTGAAATAGGTTGCAACTGTAGCTAGGATTGTGGGTGTAGAGCAATGAAGCCTTGTTGCTTTTGAGAAGCAAATAGGGAGCTCTTACCATTGAAAATAATTGTAGGCCATTATCCTTAGTCTTTGGTGCCTTGGAAGAGTGTGGGGGCTCAAACCCCAGGGAGGAGTATTGAATTTTGAAGTAGCCAAAGGGAAATCAACATTGATCTCATGTTCTAAAGATTGGCACTGATAACAAGTATTGAAAAAATTCAAATATAGTACTCATTGAGAGTAACATAGATCTCTTATCTCAATTTCAATTGTCTCCTTAAGATCACAAGACAAATCATCTTCCTCACAAACCCTCTTATGAGGTCAAGCATGAAAGAAATGATCGTGTTCTATGCAAACCTCCATGCCAATGGATTGGAAAATGGTCTACAAAAAGGGCCAATAGGGAAAAAAAGACCAAGGAATTTTATCTAGATGGGAACCTTGACCTTATTGTCATTTGAGATAGAGAATTCTCATGACCATGGCTGAAAAAAAAGCAAGGTAGACCAAACAAACTAGGTCCCGTGTTGTAATATGCCCTGAACATGGGTGGACTCAACAAAATAGAATTAAAAAAAAACCTATGGTGAGATTCTAGATGTCATTAAGATGAACCCCATGGGATCATGCCTTGGAAACCCGATCACAAAGGATTCTCTTAGGTGGAACCCTCCCCACAAAGTATCCGATCAAAGTAAATTTTTCAGGCCACTGACATGTACTGTCAAAAACCTGAGCATGCAAAATAGAAAGGGTACCAGAAGAAACACCTTATGAAACACTTTGAGGAAAAACTTACTAGGTAATTTGTTCAAGGGTTTCATATTCAACAGTCACCAAATATCCAACACCAGTATCAACTTTTGGGATGAGACTAGCGAATTTCATTAAAAAGATAAAAAACAATTGCATAAATACCGTATGACAGGTGGTAAACCAAGGGAAAAATAAAATACACTGAAGCATCATTTCTACTATTAAATAAATATTTTATTTATTCATGATCTTTTTTTCTAATCTTAACCTATAAGATTTGGCTATAAAGGTAGCCACCCAAGATCTAGAGGCAATGGAAAGCACGGTAATAAGAGATAAATAATATGACAAGAATAAATTGTATTCTCACCAAGAATGCACTATAATAACTGGAATGGATGATAGTAAATAGGAGACCCCTTGGTTATATAACCTAAAGTACAAATGTAGGAGTAAATGAGACAATGACAAGTGTCATTTTCTTATTACATGATAATCAAGAGAAAACTTATCACCTACATAAGGTGGAATCACATGTACACCAAAGGTGGATCATCCTCCAATGTGTAATAAAGTATGTGCAAAAAAGGTAATTCTCCTAAAAGCTCCTATTTTGTACGTCCTTAAAAAATCTTAAGTAAAATGTATTTAGTACTTTGGTGTGAATTAACTAAGGTAAAATTCCTTAATTACACCAACACCTCTCCCCCTCCTCCCCCCACCCTTAAGTGCAACTTAGGGAGAACATACAAAAGATAATAATGCAATATGGGTCCCAACTACTAGACCATGCTAGGTACCCATGTACAAATGCAATGTGATCTCTCACAAATGGAGAAAAGGAGAAAATTTAGTGACACAAAAATTCCCTCCAAAAGAGAGATGAAAATACAAAAGAACTCTCAAAGAAGAATGAGAAGGGAAAAACTCCATGTAAGGAAAAATTCCCCCCATAAGAGAGAGAAGAAGAGAGACCAAGTAGCCCCCTCTCAATGTAGAGTGTTGACCAATGGTAGATGCTCCAAACTGGGCATTAAAGATGCTTTCTGATCATCAAACAACATTCCTCTCCTTAGGAAGAAACTAAACCAAAGGTGTATGAAAGCAGTCTCCCCAATCTTGAAAGGAATATGTAGGAAGAAATCTCAAGATGTATTGAGTCTCTAAAAACTTCTCAAGTGTCCCCATGTCAATGCTAAAAGTTTCCCCATTCAAATAAAGTGTACTAGGCCACACTCTTGAAATAGACAAACCATGATATAGTGGAGATTAATGTAGAACAATATCCAAATTCTTAAGTATCTCCTTTGAAGATAAAGAGACATCCTCCAAATGCTGGTCCAAAGTATTCACACTCATGTCAAACTATGAAGGGTGGTCATGTAGAGAATGAAGAAGGTCAAAGTGGTCTCTCAAAACAACTAAAGAATGAACATCTCCATCAAAGAGAAGATGAATATCATCAATGGTGTCTCCCAAATCTACAATATAGGACTTCACAAGAAAACTTGCAATGTTTGTCAAGTAGTTATCCCAAGGAATTGTGTCTAGAAGACAATGTATATCCTGTAGCACTAAGTCACAAGAAGTAAAAATTGTAGCAACACAAGCATCATAAATAGTAGATGTGATCTAAATATGAGGAAATGGAATGCAAGGATCATGAACTGGATCACATGTGATTATACCCAAATTCAAGTAACCAAAGTTCTCCTCAAGATTCCTATCCACACTAAAAGTGTGATCGTCATTTAAAGAATCACAGTCATCAATATTAACAAACTCTAAAAAGGAGTACAACTAAGATGCATGATCCACCACCCCAGTAGAAATTATAGATCCACTCCCCAATTCTTTGCTGATAGCTGAATTAGGAGTGAATTCCACAGTCATCCTTGTTGCACCATGAGTGATTTAATACATGGAAATAAGATTATTGATTAAGTGGGGTATACATAATACATCATTGAAGGTGCCCTCCCCAATATCAATGGATCCCTTTCCCAATCACATTCATATATGTCTGTAAAAATTGGTGGCATGTTGCAAGGCTCAAATGAAGAGAACATAGAGTATGAAGATGTCGTATGATGAGAAGCCCCTAAATCTAGAAGACAACTCCCTGTATCATGACTTGAAGTAGCACAATGGGATTTTCCTTTATTATTACTTGTCCCAAATGTGTGACTCTTTTCCTTATCAAATGTTTTTTTTTGTGAAGAAGAATATGAAGTAAACATTCTTGAAGGAAAATTGATTCTATTAATCTCAAGAAGATGCTTCAATTCATCAATGTCCTGCTTATAACAATTGTGTTCTTCAAGTCCATTCTTCTTGCAACATGCACAAGTAAACTTCTCCTTCTTAGATGGTTCCCCCTTGGGAGAGGATGTAGAATATCTTTGTTGAGGAGAGGAAGAGTGTGCATTGTTCATGTGTATCTTAGGTTTGATTGCTTCTTCTTCTTGTTGGATCCTTTCTCATGACTAGCTACCCAAGCATGTGACTTGGATGACTTAAGAATGCCCATGGTGATTAACTTTGATTGTTCAAGCATCAAAATATCTACAAAATAATCAAATGATAGTGTAGTGTAGGCATTCCCCATGGTCAACCTATGAGTTTGGAAATTTGAAACAAAATTTGCATACTTTGAAGGAGTCTTGTTCAACTAATTGAAGACTAATTGTGCATCCTTCTTGTCAATACCACAATAATTGAGTTGTGCTCTAAGCTCATTTTCCTTACTGACATATTCTTGAATTGTGTCAAATTTCTTAGGATCCAGGCTAAGAAGTTCATTGTCAAGTTTGTATCCCCTAATCTTATCCACTTTACCATACAATTGTTCAAGTTTATCTCATGCTTCCTTGATTGTCTTACACTTTGCAACATGAAGGATGAGATTGGGTAATATGTATTTTCTCAAAGTACCAAGAGACATAGAAATTTTAATGAGCCATTCCATTTTCATATTAGGATCAACCATAGGATCTTAGAGTTCTAAAATTATTCCATCAACGTAATGATTTAAACCTTTCTTCCATTAATTTACTCCATACATTATCTTTCCATATCACATAATTATGTGGAGTTTAAAGTGAAAATTTAGGAGAACCCATAACTGAAAATGAAAAGAGCACCAGAGAGAGAGAGAGAGAGAAGCACATAGACACCCCCCCCCCCCCCCCCCCCCCCCCCCCCCCCCCCCCCCTGCCCCCCCTCAAATTTATCAATCAAAAACTACCCCCAAAAATGATGATTTTGGCACATTATACTTAATGCATGTACAATTGCCACTTGTCAAACAAGAGAAAGGTAGAATTTTAATTCTGATCATTACAACAAAATTTCTTATGCTATAGTACTCTCAAATGACTGATGCAAAAGATTAAACTGAGATCTAAGCATTACACCAAAAAATACCAAGCTCTGAAAGTGATTCTTTTGTCCAAAATGACTATAGACTAATAACAAATTTGATAAATAGACATTTAAAATTATGCACTTTAGAAAAAAAAAAGGGCACTTGAAAGGAGTCTATATGAGCTCAAATGAAGCCTCCAAAGTTGCAAAATCAAGGATTACTCATCTATAGCTATGAAAAACTATCATGTCTAAACAATTTATGCCTCAAAAATTAAAAATAACTCTACCAATTAAAATTATCATGAAATTTTACCCCAAATAAAAAAAAATGCACTGAAAAATGACTGCATATGACCAAGTTATCATCGTTTAAAAATTGCCCACAAAATCAAAATGTTAACCGTGAAGGGGGCAACAAAACAAATTATCCCACATTCACTGTGTGGGGTACAACTTACCTCTTTATATACTCAATAAAACAAGTGTTATGATGAATTTATATAAAGAGGTATGCATGAGTTGACATAGAGCAAGATTTTCACCAACCAATATCCTGATGCATAGGATGGTGTGGCAAGTTGTCTAGGTTGTGTGCTACTAATGTGGTGTTCAATGTTGAGATTGGACTATTGGTGTGGCAACTACGTGAGTGTTGATGTGGGCATGTAGTGATGTGTCATGTGGCACTTGTTCATACCACATTGACCATGTTTTGACTGTGTTGTCCATGTGACATTCACTAAATGGATGCTAATGAAGCGAGTGACATGGACCATGTGTCTCTAGGAAAGGCCTATGCAAGTTCAACTGGCATAGGCTATCTGACCTTATAATTCAACATGGCTAGATGTTGCCCATGCATCCCATTAGAGTGTATGTGTTGCAACATTATCAATGAAGTAAATACTTGTACATCCTATAAAGTAAATGCATTTCATGGAAATGAATTAAAAATACAATAGGATAAAAAAAATATTTTCAAGAAACATATAATTCAATATGGGTCGATGTCGCCCATGCATCCCATCGAAGTGTAGGTGCTACAACATTCCATGGAAATGAATTAAGAACATAATATGATTAAAAATATTTTTTCAGGTGGCACCAACTATCGAGACATAATTCAATATGGCTAGATGTCGCCCATGCATCCCATTGGAGTGTACATGTTGCAACATTATTAGTAAATTAGTCCATACTCATACATCCTCTAAAGTAAATACATTCCATAGAAATAAATGAAGAATATAATGGGATGTCGCCTAAGTATCCCATTAGAGTGTACATATTTCAACATAAGTTTGTACTTGTACATCTTATAAAGTAAATACATTCCATAAAAATGAATTAAGAATAAATACGATTAAAATTATATTTTTAGGTGGCACTGACTATCCAGTCATATGGAATTGGTATTGCCAGATGTCGCACATGCATCCCATCAGAGTGTACGTGTTGCAACATTATCAATAAATAGGTCTATATATGTACATCCTATAAAGTAAATACATTCCATAAAAATGAATTTAAAATATAACAAGATTGAAAATGTAAAGTAAATATAATGATTGAAATATTATATAACATATTATAAATTTAATTAATTAAATAATAATGTATTAAATGTGTATTATATTATATATAATATATTTAATTTAATTATTATATATAAATAGTTATGTTATAATATATTAATTATAATATTTACTTTAAATAATTAAATTTATATTTTATATCATATAATATAATTAAATTATAATAATAGTCAAAGGGCCCTTGGTCTACTGGTGAAGTTGTTTGGTTCTCATTAAGCCCACCAAGGATCAAGTCAGTCTTGCTGATGAGATTGTGCTCTAGGTAGATTTTGGCGGAATGGATACCCCTCAATGTCCTTGGCTCTAAGCCAAAGAGGTTTAGATCCTTCAACAAATTTGTTTTTATAATAATAGTATAAATATTATATAGAATATATATAATTTTTAAATATATATAAATCATCTTTGTCATTAATTTATCTTATAATATATACATATTGCTTGTATATATTGATATTTACACACACACACACATGTCTAGTTATTTGGCATTAAATTCTTTGATACTGTCACTTCTAATATGTTGGCAATGTTTATTGTAATTTTCTATCTCCTTGAGTAATGGTGGAAAATGACTGGATAGGGCATACAGTACTGATTCTTTAAAAAGCCAAAAGCTGAGAACAGTAATAGAAATTATAAGTGAATTAGTTTACTCTATATGCATGAATAATATTTGATGGGCATATTAAAAGGAAATTTGTGTTGGATTGAGAGGGGAGGGGTGAATCAGTACCCTTAAAACTTTTGTCAATTAACCTTAGTAATCATTTCTTGTATAACTGACCATTGTTTATTTACTACCTCATGCATACAATATCATAACATAAGTTTAAATGCATGTAAACAAACATTGAAAAATTCATGAAAATCATATATTCATGACACAAGTATTTGGTAATGCAGAAACCCTTGTTAGAAGGTAAAAACTGCAATGGGGATGAAACCCACAAAGCTTCACTATCTGCATAATTATGGAAGGTTCATGTTAGGGCTACAATTTGTGATCACTTCTGATGATCTTATCATGTTAGGAGTAACATGTCAGACTTGTTAAGTCTACTCGATTAAGAGATTTCAGCAACACAATGTATGTGTGCGCTCGGTTAAGAGATTTACATAAAGACTGTTAAGTCCACCTTCTTGAAGGATTTATTTTGTTTGCTACAATTGTTAGAGAGTAGACAAAAATAAAATATGACTTGATAGCTTGTAATCTTGAATTGTTGATTACAGATCCATTAAGTTCACAAAATTGTATATCACCTATTGTGATGGATAATACCTCTGTTCTACTTGGTAGCCTTGAATCTAGTTCTTCATAACTGAATTCTTCTTTATCTATTCTTATGCATGAAAAACCTTTGTTTGATCCATAGATGTCTTTGTGTGGCTACAATCATTATGTTTTTGATTGATTACACATCTATATATACAATGTATTGACCTAATTAGGTTACACGCTTTTCTTGAATAAATCTAAGATCAAAGGTTTACAACTTGACCTTGATCTCCTAGTTTACATGAATACAATCAGTTAGACTGATTAAATCCATCATTTACGCTTTTCTTGATCCTCAAGAAACAGTTGTCCAGCTAAGAAAAAATTTATTTTAAAGACTAAAGTGCTTTAGCTTATGTGTAGCTCAGATCCGCTTTTCTCGGTGTTAAGATTGTCTCTCAGTTAGACTGGTGCTCGATGATGTCTCTTCTCGGTTATGTCTTTGTAGACTGGTGCTCTGTTATGTATCAGTTTAGTTGATGTACTTTCTCAGTGTACTAAGCATTTCGATCAACACTGTCACTCGGTGAATGCTGGCACTTGGTGAATGTTGACCGGCCAAAACTATCTACTTGAATACTAATGACAACATCTGATCCTTTAAGGATTATCAATTTGGTACATTAAGAAGAAATGTAATATATTATCAGGATGAAGAGGTGAAACATTTCTGAACTTTCATTATACCTAAAATCTTATCTCTGATTTTCAAATTAATATTTGCAGTTGATTTACATTTTTTTCCTATTGAAACAAGATGATTAAATATGATTGACATTGATATCAAATATTTCTAACACTCAGATTAGTTTTCAATTGATTATATCTTTATATTTAAGATTTGCAATGCTTTAGAGGCAGTGTGGTGGTGAAAGAGGGTATGCAGGTTCAGGCTTCCATCATAAAAGTTCCTCGGTTGGGTATCTTGAATAGGCCAAAGGTCAATAGCTAACATATGTACTAAATACAGAATAAAAGTTGAATCAGTGAGTGGTAAATTGGTTGTTTAAACTAATTTTCATGGCTAACACTTTCCCTTGAGGGTGGCTACAAGAAGTTGAGTCCCACTTTTGGGCAAAAAGTGGAAGTGTTTTCGCTATTTTTTGAATTTGTTGTCAATTGATGTCGAAATTTGAGACACTTAGAAATTGAATCTAAAAACACTACACTAATAGAAAATGTAGTGCTTGGAGACTACTTTTCAAATATGTAATTTATGTAAATACCCACATGGTAGAAATTATTTTTTTGTAAGCATATTTAAAAACTACTTTTTCAAAATATTTGTTTCAGGACCATACCACACACGTGTACGACCACCATATTTTGACCTAAATAAATAAATTTTTGTGAATCCTTCTGAGTAAAGATACCTAAGACACCAAAGATTGATGATAATATTTTTTCTTTTTTTTAATTAATTTTTAAATGACTATAAAATATATTTTTGAAACCTCTCATGTACGACCACCATAATTTGATGAAAAATTCACATTTTTTCAAAATTATTATTTTTATCTTCAAGAAAATTCTATGTAGATTGATGTCATATAAATTATTTTTAAAATAATGTAAAAACAAAAAAGTTATTAAAGTTCTAGTGAACCTTACTATTTTAAGTTTAGGTATCACTTTTGATTAATAAATATTGTAAAAATAGTAAAATTGATTGTATCACTACAAAATTTATATTTTTTTAAATTTAGACAGTAAGAGCTCTAATGGGTTTTCATTTCGTCAAAAAATTCATTTAGAAAGACCCTCAAAAAATTACGACAAGATAGAAATCTGGTATTCAAATGCCTTAGCCATTATTTTGGAGGTCCAAGCATAGGCTTGGTCCCACCAAGTCTATCCCGAACTGAAATCCAATGCAAAGGGTGGTCTTGTAAATTCAAATTTTAAAAAACAGGCACACATTTAAAATCCTTTACCCGTTTCTTAAATATATAAATTGGCAAGTAAAATACGTTTCTTAAAATTTAAAAAAAAAATTAAAAACGGGCACCTTTTTTTGAATTTTGGATCAGGTGTCTGAGCCTAAGACGGGTGACCTTTTTTTCAAAATGGGTGCCCGTTTCTAGCGGCATTTTTCAAGTCCACAAGACTTCCGTCGAATTGGGACCCAACTTCTTGCACTTACCCTTGAGATGTTTTGGACTAGTGTAGTAATGTTTTGTGGGAAAAGGATAAAAGAAGAAGATTGGTGAGGACATTTCAAGGAATGTGACCAAGATAGGTTTTGAGAGTATGATCATGCAATTTTAATCCCGTGTATCTATTGGAAAGTGACAAAATGTAAGATGTTAGCATCCAAGAAAGACTCTGTACTGATAATGTCAGTTATAAATTTTGATGTATGTTCGGTGGCCAATATGTTCATACCAGTATTTTAATTTGGGTGGGTTGAGTAAAACTTAAATAAATTTGTATGCGTGTACGGCTCTTTGTCGATTTAATGTAAATTTGAATAGTTATTAGGTCGTCAGGAGCTACAAACAGAGGCTTTCTTCTTGGTTCTTTCCTGCTGATATGCTCCTCTAAACTAGGCACGTTGTATATTTTACATTTATTAATACAATATTAGCCTCGGCCCTTTACCGATAAAAAAAATTATGAATTAATGACATGAATTAATATCAATATATTTTTTTACATTCATTTTCTCAACATAAATTGATTTTATTTATTTTTAAATTATTTAATTCAAAAGTTATTAGTGAAGTAGAGAATATTTTTTGAAATGTTAAGATAGTTTAAAAAGAGGAGTACAAAAGATTGCATGTATCAGGGACTAGATATCAAAAAATAGCTGCGATGGTATCTAACTTCGGATTATACTATCATCTATGCCTTGCCTTATGACATTAGTTGTCATTTTCCATAACTTTTTACAACCATGTTGTGTCGATCGTTATATCTACATGGCAGTGTTAACAACTGTATCCAAAAAGAAAGATGACAAAATTGATCTGTGAACATCAGGGGTCCCATGACCCAATAATGTTATTGTTGCACTCTGCTTTGTCACATTCATAAGCTCCAAGAGGGGGTTCTACTACAGGAGGTATCTTGGAAGCAGCTTCCCATCTTTTCAACATATTGTAAATTTGCTTCGTAAAAACATCAAATAGTTTAGGACCATCAACCCATTGCAATTGCATTAAAAATGAGTCAATGTCATATATCTTGCCAGAGTGATCACAATATATATTTTCTTCTGAGAGGGGGTATACCAAGTAGTAGAGAATATTTTAATAAAATTCTACACTAATATATACTCTATTTTTTTCTATACTAATATTGTACTCTATTTATAAAGTTATAATATTAATGTACGAGTAATAAAAAGGTAGTCAACATTATCAATATTTTGTCAAAGCTATAATTTAGAGGAGTTAATTTCAAATAAATAGGTAATAATTACAAAAAAAATAGAAGTATATAATTCATTTTTTTTTAATTAGATGAAGAAAAATAAAAATTATAATATCAAATACAATTAAGCAACTAAAAAGAAAGAAAACTGGAACAACAACATATTAACAATGATAATTTTTATTTTTTAAATTACTAAATTGATGAAAAATGTTATTGATGAAAAAATAGAATATTATATAAGAATGAATTAAAAAATTAAAATAAATATAATGATAAAAAATATTTTTAAGACAATGATTGTATACAATTTGGTTGTATCGACGTTTTGGATCATACTTCACGAACCATTATCAAGATGAGAAGAAAATACAAGGAATATAAAGATATTTAGTTGCAGACCAAGACTCTATTTCAGATCATACTTTAGGACATATCATTAAGATAAGAAGAAATACAAAGAATACAAAGATGTTTA
This sequence comes from Thuja plicata, assembly GCA_018584345.1. Taxonomy (NCBI): domain Eukaryota; kingdom Viridiplantae; phylum Streptophyta; class Pinopsida; order Cupressales; family Cupressaceae; genus Thuja; species Thuja plicata. The sequence goes on along the minus strand of MU224169.1, from coordinate 5,402,454 downwards.
GTTGCAACCAAGACTCCTTAAAAAGGGAAGAGAGGTAGTGCGCCCTACTAAAAAAGAGAATAAGGGAAAAAATAATTTTTTTTAAAAAAAAAGACAATAAACAAAAGGACACATAAATGAAAAGGTTATACCATAAACTATTATTGTTAAGATATAATTGCCCTCTTCAACTAAGTATTTGTAATATACTTGAAAATACCAAGAACAAATAAACACATATAAATCAAGATCAATTTCAAAATAATCCATTCTTTATTATATTAAAATAATACAATATTATAAATATCTATAATGAATAATATAATTAATATATTCTAATTTAATTAAATATAAAATATTATAATATAATATAATATTATTTAATTAATTAAATATATAACTTGTAATGTAGTATTTTAATCATTATATTTACTTTAATTTTTTTAATTCATTTAAAAAAAAATATTTTTAATCATTATATTTATTTTAATTTTTTAATTCATTCTTATATAATATTTTAAATCAATATAATCAAAACATGTACGGCGTAGACTTAGTATAGTGGAGAGTGGAGTGGGATTAATGATGCATCCAGCCACATCTAATGCCTTCAGTTGCTACATTATTGTGTGAATCAGTCATACATTTCTTCACAATGGCTTTTGTAAGAATGCTTATATGGTGGCGTTTGTAAGAATGTTTCAATAAAGATCAGTTCTTGCCTTTTTTCATGGCTGATTAAGTATGTGTTGAATCAAAGTTTTCTTATGAAGAAATTGTCTATTTTCCTTAATAACAGCTACACACAAATGTCCAAGTGCTAATGCTTGTGATGTAAAATCAGAAATTGTGCAAAATAGGAGCTTTGTTAGCCATATTACTTACTTTATGCTGTGTTAGTTATATTATGTGTAGCTGACGGTACTTAGTCACTACTGAACGGCGGTTGGGAACCCCTTTGGGTTTTATATAAGCAATGTACTTTCTCTTCGGAGATAGATAATAGGAGAGTGACTATTGTAAATGTACTCAAGTTACGAATGATTAATAAAGATTATGATCTATCTTATGTATTTGCATTTCCACACAACGTATATGCATCAGTAAACTAGGTTACCTCAGCGGGTAAACATTTGGCGCCACTGCCTAGACGTACTCGGGAAGGCAAAAAAATAAAAATAAATTGATGTGTTGATTATTGCCCTGTGGAGAAGTGAGCAAAGAATTCATGCCCAATCAATTGAATAAAAATAGAAAGAAGGAACTCGAGGAGGAACAAGCCGCTAGAAAAGCTATACTCGCACAACAGCAAGCTGAGCGAAGGGAGAGATACAGAAGCCACGCCAAAGGACTACCGAAGGGAGTAAGTGAAGGCGAGGGTCTGGAGGTATCTGACCGGCAGGCCGAGAGAAGTGACAAGGACCGCCTAGAGGAAACAAAGAGCTTGTTTGGGTCCTTAACCTTAACCCCACGGACGGAAGCAAGAGAAGCCCGAAGGAAGGAAAAAGAGGAAGCTGCACAGAGGGAGGCTCAGGATATCGCTGCCGCCGCAAGTATCGAAGTGACCGGGGGGCACGGGTATCACAGTAGCCCACCAGTCCTGGACAGTTCCAGTAGTTCTGGGACATCAAGTGGTACGGTACCAAACATTTCTGGGGTACTGATGCCGACAGTACCATCCCAGCCTGTAACACAACTAGTGTTGCAAACACAGTCGGCGCCTAGAAAAGTAAACATGGCGACTAACAAGGAGAAGTTGCCAAAATTCCACGGAGATGGAAAGGAAGATCCAGTACGACATTGTCGTATGTGTGAGACAATCTGGTCTGCGAATGGAGTCGCTAACCAGGCAGAATGGGTGAAACAGTTTCCTGCCACACTCAGAGGGGTAGCCATCGACTGGTACTCCGATGTGGACAAAACAAAGGTGACCACTTGGGACGAACTCAAGAAAGAATTTCAGAAGGAGTTTCGACTCCTGAAGGATGACAATGAAATTATTTCCGAGATATACGGTACCAAACAAGGCAAGGAGACTGTGCGGGCCTACAGCCACCGACTGGAGGAGTTAGTTGGAAAAATAGATAGTCAGCCAACGGATGGCCTGAAGAAAAGATGGTTTGTGGCCTGAAATCGAACCTACGGATGAAAATGAAGATAGTGCCCCCCACCTCATAAGAAGATGCCTATAACTAGGCGATGGACTTGGAGAGCAAACAGAAGACCTCCAAGAAGAAAAGAAGCAAGTCTTCTTCCGACGAAGATGACACTGCAGACGATGACAGTAGCAGTGATGGCGAGTCAAAGAAAAAAGTCATGGCACTCCAAAAGGACATGGAGAGAACAATGAAGGAGTTCAAGACCATGAAAGGGGGTACCAGCAAGGGGGGAGGATGACATGTGGTGTACGGACTGCAAGGATCGTGTCCCAAAAATGCATTGTGTGACATTTCCCAGATCATGGGCCATTCCACCAAGGAATGCCCATACAACATGAAAGTGAGGAATCAACAAGTGCTATTTCCCCAAGAGCAACCATCTACATCGAGCGGGTACGGAGGCAACCAACGCGGTGGCGGAAGGGGCAGTAACAACAACACCAACCCCAACACAAGGAGTCGAATACAATATGACTCCAAGGGTTAGCCGGTGATCCAGTGTCGAGATTGCAATCAATGGAGCCACTTTGCAAAGGACTGCGACAAGGGCGACACCCCACAGAAGCTATGTCTTTGGTGTGGTCCTGGCAACCACGCGGATGTCAACTGCCCAAAATCTGGCATTAATTGGCTAGACATAGATGGAAGCACGAGTATAGTATTGACCGTCACCCGAGGGCAAGCAAAGCAAGCCACATATCCAGACCCTCGAACAGAAAAACAACGGGCACGGGAGGCTAAGGAAGAAATAGAGAAGGCGATGAAGGCACAAAAAGAAACATGGGAGATGGCCACCACGTCGGACCGGAGGGAGGCAGAACAAAACATTCTGAGACAACTGTTACATTTAGAGGTACCGGTGAAACTCCAAGACCTCCTTCACACCATGCCTCACTTGGGAACGACACTGTTGGGGAACTTGGCCACGCAACCAAATACCACACGTACGGACATCCCCGGAGGGTCTGCAATTGACCCGATGATACTTGTTGTAAACAACGGGAGGTACTGGCAGTCGTCGAGATGGGTATCCTTGGCACCACTCTCACAGACACCATTGTAGATGGTGGGTCCGTAGTAAATGTACTTCCGGAGGAGACATGGAAAAAGTTGGGGAAACCCACACTGTGGCCTCCAACCTTCAACTTGTTGGGAGCGGACCAGCATGACATCAAACCCATCGGAACCCTCATGGCTCAACGCGTGATGATTGGGACACAGCCCTTCGTACTCGACTTTATGGTGATCCCACTAAAGAAAAAGGGGTACGATGCTATTTTGGGACGAGGGTGGCTCACCTCGGCGAAGGTGAACCACAACTGGAAGCAGAACACACTCACCATGGAGAAAGCTGGGAGGAAGTACATGATTGACCTCTGCACGCAAATGGTGAGCGAGGAGTTAGCATCTTCGGACTCCGAAGGAGAGCAATTGGGAGAAGACGGAGGGCAAAGAAGAATGAAGCCCAATGACGAAGGGGTGTTGGAGTTGGAAGAATGTTCTGGGTATGATGGAGATTCAATGAATGGCCTCTTTCATTGGCAAATGGAAGATTATGAGTTCTTCACACCATCTTGTAACATGTTAAGCATTAGGGGGGAGGAAGCCACCCCCGCATACCAGGAGGTAGAATCAAAGGGGAAAAACCTCGGTGATGACGCTCGTGTCGGCGACCGTTGGAACCCTGTGGCCGCAACCTTCAAATTCTTTATTCTCCTTCTTCTTATGTACGAGCTAGCAATGGTGGTCCCTATAGAATTTATGGTTTCTAACCTTTGGATCGCCATCAAAAACAAACCAAAGGACAAATTTTGGGAAGTCGGCTACGACGGGGCCATCTAACTGTGGAATCTCGACAGACGGGAGATACACAAGGCCATTAGCAGTTTCAATTCGAAACCTCACCCGGAGGGGATGGACAAAGCACCCCAAAGGATGGACAGAGCACCCGAGGGGATGGAAGGGGACCCGAGAAACCCGAGAGGTCGGACGGATGACCCACCCAGAAGGTAATTAGATTAGCAATAAAAATATTTTAAAAAAAAAAATTATTATTATATATATATATAATTTTTTTTAAAAAAAGGAGAAAAGGTGACTGTACGACCTGATGTCCGTACGGCCATACGGATGGAAGCCAAATGAAGTTTATTAAACCGTACGGCACATGGCCGTATGACAATTATGCCCATAACGTGCACAACACACAACGAAGACACTGGAGAAGACCGTACGAAATCCACAGCAAAGACTCAAGTTGTCGTACGGTCGTACGAAATTAAAAGCATAGAAGACCGTACGTCGTTAAAACACAGTCCGCACGGGCAAGTGGAAGGATCGACCGTACGGCTACATAGGAATGCACATGTCATACAGCCGTACGACATTCAGAGTCTAAAACAACCATACGGTAAGTAAAGAGACTGCAGACGAGCAGCTCGTACGGCATAACATGTATAGAAAAGGACCACCGTCCAGCCGTACAAACACTTTCAACGATCATACAGAAGACCGTACGACAATTTCAGCAAGGGGAACCATCAACCATACAACTATTGAAGCATCAGAGACTAGAAACAAGACAGTCGTACGGTCGGAGAAAGCAATGAAGGCGAGCATGACCATCCGATCGTAGGGACTGGAGTATTGAGTGAGCAAAGGTGGCCGTGCAGGAGAAGTAAAAAAAAATGACAAATGAAGAACAATTCACAGCGACTAGCATATGGCACCGAAGGGGAGGACATCACCAGGTAGTGAAGAAAACATAGTTCTTGGCCATCTGCACAGGCACCATAACGTAGTTGCAAGAGGAGAGAGGGCATCAAACGACAATCACGAAAATGGTGTGCGCCATGGACTTTTGTGTGGGTTTGAAGGTGCTAAATTGGTTTTGGCGGCAGGGACACTACCACAGGACCCCGCGACGCCCCTAGGCCCCCATTTTTATTTTTGAGGCATGCTACAACATAGAGTTTGGGGTACTTGCGCTGTCAGGGTAAGTGTTGGGTTTGTTCTGCTCGGTGAGAAAGAAGTTTGAAGCTAAGTGTTGGAGGGGAAGCCATAAGCCGCTAATGGAGATGGATTTGGAGGTTGTGAACACACAGCGTTGAGCAGATGAGACCCAGAGATGCTGCAGGCATTGATTGTCAGTGCGCCAATGGTGGTGAGAGAGGTAGCAGGGTACTATGCTTTGAGGAGTACGTCTTGACTGGACATGAGGTTGTCGTGGTGGAGGCACAAAGAGCTCGGGAGTAGCTGACCACCAGGTTGGAGGCAGTAGCACAAGACTTGGCTTAGTGTACCCAGTAGTAGGGTGTGGAGAAGGCGGCTATTGAGGATAGATTGGCTACGGAGAAATATCATTTGCAGATGTTGGTAGAGGCTGAGACTGAGCAACATGTTTTGATTCTTGTATGTAGTGGTTCCTCATTCCTAATTTGTTTTGGTTCTGGACATTTTTTTGTCGTCCGGAGATGAGTTTTCTTTAGGGGGGGATGATGTTAGCCATAGTACTTACTTTATGCTGTGTTAGTTATATTATGTGTAGCCGACGGTACTTAGTCACTACCGGACGGCGGTTGGGAATCGGTGGTGACGTTTGGTCACACCCCTTCGGGTTTTATATAAGCAATGTACTTTCTCTTTGGAGATAGATAATAGGAGAGTGACTATTGTAAATGCACTCAAGTTACGAATGATTAATAAAGATTGTGATCTATCTTATGTATTTGCATTTCTGCACAACGTCTATGCATCAGTAAACTAGGTTACCCCAGCGGGTAAACAAGCTTTTCTTGAATATTGTGAATCTAGAACAACAATTTGAAACATAAAATTTGGTGCATCACCTAAGTAGTTAAAAGTTAGTCTTTCAAAATGCTCCTTCCCCTTTCCTCAGCAAAGTAGTAGGATAGGTAATTTTAAGTGATTCCAAGAGAACCAGCCCTTTCGGAAGATTCACTTTTTTTTTTGGCAACCTACAAGCGTAGAAGTTTTTCCAAGTATCAACATTTGTCTAAGTTTATAGCTTAGCCAAGGTGCCAACCCTGTTGATACCAGTAACAATGGCACTTAGGAAAAGAATGGAGAAGAGTCACACAAGCATACCTGTTAACAACCATTCTCAGGCTATTAATAGAGCAACTTCTAGACCGTTGATGGCTACTTTCTTCTGAAACGATGTTGGAGCCAGGAGAAACCCACATAACACATAAGAGTTTTTTATGCATTGGTTGCATGACTATAAGGCATTAGGTGATGAGTATCATGCTACTTCGTTACTATAACATTTTTGCGAGTTGAGTTTAAGGAATAGACCCGTGATAGACAAAGGCCCTAATAGCCATTATTTATAGAAAAGGTCGGGTAAGGTCTCTATTTTCACTTTTGATGGCTCTAATAAACGCATGGCTAGATAATGGGCTCAAGAAATGGATGCTTGTCATTAAACCTTTTGTTCAAGAATGAGGCCATCAAGTATGCTATTTTGCACTTGGATGGTGAGACTCACAAATAGTGGTATCGCAAATTAATAACATAGGGATATAATCTTATTAACTTCTTTATAGATAAATTTCTTTAAAAAAACTAGAGTTGCAATATTGTGAGCTGACAGAGTTGAAGAACTGTGGTACCATTGATGCAAGCATTGCAGATTTCTAGAGGCTTGCTGTTATGGTTCCAGACGAATCAAAGATGAGGTTGATAGTGCTCTTTGTTGAGGGCTTGTCAAAATGGTAAGCCTTTGTGAGTGGGTTAAGTATTTTAATACTTCCACTCTTCAGGATGCAATTAAGATGGCTGGGAACACATAGTTTTCTACTCCAAAGGCAAAATCCAGCCTAAGTAACCTCCATCAAGGAAAGATAGGTAAATGTTTCTAAAAGGAGTGGCCTAAGAAGCCAATCTTGTCACATGAGGGCAGAAATGAGTTAAGGAGGAAAAGGTTATGTTTCTCTTGTAAGGAACCATGCTAAATAGGATACAGGTGCCCAAGAAAAGGCAACGTACATTTCATATCGAGGTTGTTTCAGAAAGTGAAGAAGAGAATGTTGGAAGAATAGGTAGCAATTTGCGATTGTGTTAATGATGGCCACAAAGAGTTTCTTGCAAGCTCAAAATGTTGAACAGAAACACTATTAGAATGAATGTCCTCCCTTAATGCTACAATACTTGCTTCTCTACATAGACCTGCCAATTGAGGCCTGTTGTAGATTTGTACCATTAGTTGAATTTATATTATCGGTATGTACTCATAACACTTATTCTTCCTTCAAGATTAGGTAGTTGAACACAAAGCACCTATATTTAGATTCGGTATTGAAGTTGTATTGTATTCAGGCGATTAGAGTTTCTGCAAAACCAAGAGACCATTTAAAACACTATGTTCCTGATATCTCCTCACCACATCATATAAAATTTATTATTAGTATATTTTGAGATCAGGTTATGTCAACAACAATTAGGTTTTGAGGGCTTTGCTTCCTCTTGGTCTACGGACTCGGCCTGGACTCCTGAAAATTTTGCTGAGAACTCCCCTTCCCATTCTGTTAATCTCTCCTCTTGTCTATCCAGGGGACCCTGTTGTTCCTAAAAGTATTTCCCCTCCTTCTGCGCGTAAGAATGTGGCCTCTGATGACAATTACGACCTTAATTCCACTGGCTGTAAGGTGGATGAATTACGTGTTTTCTATAACAGGTAGAACGTTGTTTCCAAATGGCTCATTTTGCAGCTTCAAATTGCCAGGAAAAAGATTAACAGGTTGGAGTCCATTGCTGAGGTCGAGAAGAAGAAGGGTGATTGGTCTCAAGGGAAAGGTGATGAGAGTATGTGGGGAGTGGTTGATGACTTCTCCCATAAGCTCAACAACTGGGAATGCATGGAGGAACAAATCAAGGAAATAAAGAATTAGATCCATCGGAGGAGAAGAATGAAATGGTTAATACCTTGGCCAATGTTAAGGCCAATCAGTCTCATCTTAACAAGAAACTCCAGGACCTTGTGGCATACAGTAAATAGATGATGGACAAAACCACCTCTCTCTTAACACCCTTCAGACTGAGCTGGAAGAAAAGAAGGCTAAACATAGGAAGCGTGAGGAAAGCATGCAGGACACTCTCAAAAGCGATAGAGCTCTCATGGATGCTGTTGCGGGTTGTCCTCCTAAACAGGCTTCCTTTCTGGACAAGCTAAGGGAGCTTAACGAAGATTGGAAAGGGGTTCCTATGCCCCCTATGTAGTTTGTGTTGCTGGTTCGTTGTGCTGGTTTTTTGTTTGCTGGGTCTGTGTCTGGTTGCTTTCCTGTTTCATTAGTTAGTTAGTTAGTTAGTTGTCTAAATTCACAACTTGTGAATTCATTTTGTGGCGTCTTCTAAGACTTGATGCTACTTTTATGTTGGGTTCGGGCCCTATCCCACTTTATTTAATCGGAACAATTAGCTAGAATCATAGAGCTTCTTTAATTAAAGAGGCATAATATATTGATATAGAAATTTAAAAGTTACATGCAACTGAACTCTGCTACCTAGCATTTCGAGTGAGTCTAAAGATTACAAATAAGCATGGTTGTAATGCAATGTGTCAGCAGAGAAACGGAGGCAATGGGTTAAAACCAGAGTTCCATGACTCGCCGCGAGTCATGCGAGTAATGATGACTCGCGGGTCGAGTCATGGCTGCCGACTCATGATGACTTGTTTCCATGACTCGCGAGTCATGCGAGTCATGCCATGACTCGCCAAGTCCGTGGTCTATGACCCGGCCGCGGCAATCATCAAGCATGACTTAAAAAAACAAAAAAACGAATACATTTTTCTTATTTTTTTTTCCATAAGTGTCTTCTAATTTGCCCTAAAAGGCATTTCGTTTTGCTTGTTCGAGCATATCCACTCGAAGAGGCCTAATAGATTGTCTGTGCCAAAAAATACTCCAACTAATAGAAAATTGATGGTCGACCCTTTACAATATTATTAAGTCAAATCCCCTTGACCCCGAGCTTGGGGGCGCTGCCCCCAATCCCCTGTAGATAAGTCTGGGGGGAAACCGCGCCAAAAGAACCTGAGTCTGATTAGGCTCCACATACATAACAATGTCTAAGTGGCTCACTGAGTCTACCGATCCTGTCTTCACTGAGGAGGACCATGAGTGGGTCGACCAGGCAGACATAGAGGCTGAGGCTGTGGCTATGGCAGAGGAGGAGAATAGAGCACGATCAACCACCACTGCAGCTGATGTTGATCAGAGTGGCACTTCACAAGCAGAGGCTATGGCTTGTCAGTCATCCAGGACCTACCTCAAACGCATTTCTAGGAGGGAGACAAACTA
>MU224169.1:5374631-5387465 GCA_018584345.1 Thuja plicata | reverse complement strand
CCAAACAGAAGAATAAAATTTAATCATAGGAGATGTTTTTGAGGCATGCTCACTTGGAAATCAAAAATAAAAGTGTAGTAGGTTTGAACCACAGTTTATGTTCCAAATGCTATGAAGTTCTAAATCCCGGCCATTGACAGATATCCCAAAAGTGTAATCTGCATTGCACTCCATACATCTCATTTTAGGAAGCCAACAGCATGGTCTAGACTGCCAAATACTGTCAAAAAGAATCTTTCTGGAAACTGAAAATAAAACCTAGTCCCTTCATTATTACTGCAGACAGACACACTTCACATTGTTATAGTGCAAGCCTATTTTACAGGTTGCTTCATTTAGGATCAATAATCTCTGCAAGAACATTGTCCCTGTTCAAAATGATGTAAAGATACTGCTCTCACTATCTCTTGCAACAATCTTACAGATAAATGGTGCTGCAGTGTGACAATCAGCATTTATTGGAAGATTCTTAACTCCAATAGTTGTGACAGGAGGTATGTTTAACAAAGTCAAATGCAATTGCCAACTTTTCAATATGGCAGGGAAACAATCATTTTTCCTCCTCCACATAATTAAGTAAATGTCTTGAATCTGGAAAATACCCTGCCGCCTTCATCTCCCGAGTCAATTTCTCCAATTTTGCACTGATCTATTGTATCTGTGGATGTGATCCATCTCCAATACAAAAAGCATGTACAATTTTATGGCCTTCAATCCAACTACACCCGGGGCTCTTTTTTATTCCTCTATCTTTCATCAATCTCCTTACCATTTGAACCTCATCCCACCTGCCCACTTCTGCATAGATGTTTGAGAGAAGAACATAAGTTGCAGTATTTTTAGGATCCAAATCAAAAAGCAGTATCGCTGTAAAGACTCCTAAGCCTATATTCATATGTGATCTACAGGCACCAAGAAAACACATCCATACAACCAACACAGGTTTAACTGGCATCTTAATGATAAAGTTTAGGTTGTCCTCAAGATAGCCAGCACGGCCTAGAAGGTCAACCATGGACACATAGTGATCAATCATTGGTGTAATGCAATAAGGGTTACTCATGTGATTGAAGTATGTACAGCCCTCGTCCACTAAACCTGCATGGCTGCATGCACATAGAACACAAGCAAAGCTTACAATGTCAGGATATGTTCCAGAGTGCTTCATCAATTCAAAGGTTTTCAGAGCATCCTTGCAAAATCCATTTTGTGCATATCCTACAATCATTGCATTCCATGAGATGACATCTCTTTGAGGCATTCCATCAAACAGTTCACGTGCCTTGTCTATGCTTCCACATTTTGCATACATGTCTACCAGAGCATTTCCAACTATAATATCTGAAAAAAATTCCCCTTCCATGATGTTTTGATGGATGTCCATACCCTGTTCCAAAGCTCCCATTTTGGCACAGGCAGGGAGGATGCTGGCAAACGTTGCAGAATTTGGCTTTACTCCTGCCATTTGCATTTTCTTGAAAGTTTCTAAAGCCTTCTGAAGAAAGCCATTTTGTGCATATCCTGTAATCATCGTATTCCATGAGATGACATCTTTTTGAGGCATTCTGTCAAAAAGTTCATGTGCCTTGTCTATGCTTCCACATTTTGCATACATGTCTAACAGGGCATTTCCAACTATAATATCTGATGAAAATCCCCCAACCATTATGCATTGATGGATGTCCATACCATGATCCAAAGTTCCAATTTTGGCACAGGCAGGGAGGATGCTAGCAAAGGTGGCAGAATTTGGCTTTACACCTGCAGATTGCATTTGTTCAAAAATTTCTAAAGCCTTTTCATGAAATCCATTGTGTGTATATCCAGCAATCATGGCATTCCATGAGACCTCATTTCTTTTTGGCATTTTGTCAAACAGTTTATGTGCCTTATCTATGCTTCCACATTTTGCATACATGTCTACTAGGGCTGTTGTAACTGCAACATCTGATAAAGTTCCACTATCCTTTATGATTTGATGGATGTCCATGCCTTGTTCCAAAGCTCCCATTTTAGCACAAGCAGGGAGAACGCTGGCAAAAGTTGCAGAATTTGGCTTTATACCTGCCAATTGCATTTGCTTGAAAGTTTCTAAAGCCCTTTCAACAAATCCATTTTGTGCATATCCTGCAATCATGGCATTCCATGAGACCACATTTCTTTGAGGCATTCTGTCAAACAATTCACGAGCCTTGTTTATGCTTCCACATTTTGCATACATGTCTACCAAGGCTGTTGCAACTACAACATCTGACAAGATTCCCCTATTCTTTATGATTTGATGGATGTCCACACCATGTTCCAAAGCTCCCAATTTGGCACAAGCAGAGAGGATGCTGGCAAAGGTTGTGGAATTTGGCTCTACACCTGCGAAATGCATTTGCTTTAAAGCTTGTAAAGCCTTTTCAATGAATCCATTTTGCGCATATCCTGCAATCATGGCATTCCATGAGACCACATTTCTTTGAGGCATTCTGTCAAACACCTCGCGTGCCATGTAAAGGGTTCCACATTTTGCATACATGTCAAGGAGGGTATTTCCAACTATAACATCTGACAAAAATCCCCCTTCCATTATGCTTCGATGGATATCCCTTCCCTGTTCCAAAGCTCCCATTTTGGAACAGACAGGGAGAATGCTGGTAAAGGTTGTGGAATTTGGCTTTACACCTGCGAATCGCATTTGCTTTAAAGTTTCTAAAGCCTTGTGAACAAATCCATTTTGAGCATATCCTTCAATCATTGCATTCCATGAGACAACATCTCTTTGGGGCATTCTGTCAAAGAGTTCACGTGCCCTGTCTGTGCCTCCACATTTTGCGTACATGTCTATCAAAGCATTTCCAACTAGATTATCGGATAAAAATTTACCTTCCATTATGCTCCGATGGATAACTATACCCTGCTCCAAAGCTCCCATTTTGGCGCATGCATGGAGGATGCTAGCAAAGGTTGTGGAATTTGGCTCTACACCCACCAATTGCATTTGCTTGAAAGTTTTTAAGGCCTTTTCAACATATCCATTTTGTGCGTACCCTGCAATCATTGCGGTCCATGAGACTACATTTCTTTGAGGCATTCTGTCAAACAGTTCACGAGCCTTGTCTATGCTTCCACATTTTGCATACATGTCTACCAGGGCAGTTGCCATTACAACATCTGATAAAATTTCTCTATCCTGTATGCTTTGATGGATGTTAATACCCTGTTCCAAAGCTCCCATTTTGGCACAGGCAGGGAGGACGCTGGCAAAGGTTGTGGAATTTGGCTTTACACCTGCCGATTGCATTTGCTTGAAAATTTCTAAAGCCTTTTCAACAAATCCATTTTGTGCATATCCTGCAATCATGGCATTCCATGTGACCACATTTCTTTCAGGCATTCCGTCGAATAGTTCACGTGCCGTGTGAAGGCTTCCACACTTTGCATACATGTCTACCAATGCGTTTCCAACTATAATATCTGACAGAAAATTCCCTTCTATCATGCTTTGATGAATCTCCATACCCTGTTCCAAATCTCCCATCTTGGCACAGGCTGGGAGTACGCTGGAAAAGGTGAACTGATCGGGTTTGAAACCTGTTCGTTGCATTTGGTGAAAGAGTGTGACTGCCTCGTGAGGGTACCCATTTCTTCTGTACGCAGCAATAATCGTATTCCATGAGATTCTGTCTCGATCTTGCATGAGGCCAAAGACATTTCGAGCATTCTCCAAACTTCCGCACTTGACATACATGCAAATAAGCTTATTATGAAAAGTTGTGCCTTTAGCAAAGGCAAATCGCCTGTGAGCGATGAAAGAGTGAACTTTTTTACCCTGTGAAAGCGCGTTCTTGAGAATACAGGTCTGCAATAATTGAAGATATGTAGAACAGTCTTCAGGTGGGTTGTGTGTAGTACGCAGAATGTGCAGCGCCTCCTTCAGCATAATGCTGTGATATTAAGATGAGGAGGGGACGTCAATGACATTTTATGATTGTTATTTCACTCGAAGTGGAGATGATAGCAGACAATCAAGTTACGACCGAAATTCGAAACCAAATGAAAGAAAAGCCCGCAGAGACCTGTCAATTCATCGGAAGCCAGAGACCATCATAGATATGTCCATCTTAAAATTGAAACTCGGTATATTGTTCTGTATTTCTCTATCTAAATTTCAAATTTGAAAGTGAAATTAAAAGTAAACCGCATTCAATTTTCATGAAATCCTAATAATTACCGCATGAACTGCGTAATGTCTTACAACCCAACTCTGGTGTCAGCTAAACCCATTTAGTTGACTAGTAAATCGTCAATAAAAAATCGAAGAAATGAAACACACACATAAAATCATTCAACCAGAGCATAAGAAACAACTGGCTCTTGCCAAAGAGAACATAACGGATTCTAGTTTGCAACCAAGAATAACTGTCAAATTTTGAAACGAGGGTGTAAAAAAATTTCAGTAACAAAATGCAATAATTCTGAGGACAGATTCAGGTATTTTTGCAAACACGGTGGGGTTTACAAATCAAAGATGGACATGGGAAAGTAGACAAATCAATGGCAAGTTATACTAAATCCTTCCCATGAGTAAATACAGTCATCCAAGGCAAGAAAATTCATTTTAAACCAAACGATATTGCCCTTCTACAGGATGTCGCCTCTGTTTTTCTCAGGAAAAAGAGATCAATCATATCATTCCTCATTATGAATATATCATTCTTGATTTTGATCGAGTGGTAGAAGTTTAGGATATATTTGCTTTTTTGGGAAATAGAGATCAATTGTATTATTATTATTCTTCATGTGATTAAGTGTTGTTAGGCATTATAAATTTAGCTATTCACGAAAATATTGATCAAATACAAGGAAAGATTTTGAAAGCTTCTTCAAAAAAAACTCTCATTCCTGGACTCTATCTAAACTGTGTTGAACAAAGCTATTTTTTAATGGTGCTCTAATTAAAAAAAAATGGAAATCATCACGTGAAGAGTGATTTTCAAATTTTTTGTTTACAGGCCTATAAATTTTGCTAATAAAGCGGAAGTCGGGAACTATTTTAAATCTTGAGGTGTATCTTTCTAATTTGATAATAAGGGAGATTTTGAATAATTATTAATGATGTAAAAAACGAAAAAATATAGTTAATTAATTTCTAAAAAACTTGATATTAGAGGTAAAAGACAAACTTAATATTAGAGGTAAAAGACATCTTAGGAGTTTGCGAGAAGTATCACTCTATCTACTCTAGCAATAAAGTTTGCGAGAAGTATCACTCCATCTACTCTAGCAATAAAAGAATAAAATGATAAATTTGCTAGTCATTGAGTCTCAAAGAAAATTTATGTCCCTTTTCTAGTGATTGAAATTGCATTAAAACTAAAATTGCCTCAAAGATGTAGCTATTATCCTTCATGAAGATTTTAAGAATGTGTATCTAAGAGCACCTTTGTAATTTCTCCTTATTTCAACATTGCAGGATTCTGTTCGAAGTTGATTTTTTTTATAGAAATGTATAATACACGAATTTACATGTGTGAATGAAAATATTATATTGATTTCAAAGAAGAAAGCATGTGTTTAAATATTACAACATGCAAGATGAAAGGGTAACTTTTGTGAAAGATGTTTTTATTCAAAATATGAATGGAAAAAGAAACAAAATTGCATGTTGGGATCACAGTTATAAAAAAATTGGCTCCCAACGCATTACTAACTCCCAACCTAAGGGCAATGATCAACTACCACCTCCTAGTTTGATAGGTCTTGCTAGACTTATTTGGCACTTAACCTTTCATTTGATTTTTTGTTGTTGTTATAGGTGATGTCTAGTTTGGACTGTAAGTTGTAATTCACTCTTTCACTAATATATTGTAAATTATTTCTTTTTTAACAATACTATAGACACTGATTCTTTAAACAAAAACCAAAAAAAGTCTTGTATGCATGCTTTTTATTTTAGGTCATCTTTTAGAAGGTAGTTCCCTTCTTATTTGCATGTTTTTTCATCTGTCACATCAGTTGATACCTTGGACTTGTTCCCTTTTTATAATATTTTTTAAACCTTGTATTTCAAAGTTCTTTTCTCTAAAAAATAATGAGGCTAAAGTTGAACCTCATGTTATACTTATGTGGGTGCTTGTTTGGGTATATTTTCTTGAATCATGTGGCAACTAAATGAGGCTAAGAGAACTCATTTAAGGTAGCACAAAAAAGAGATCACTTCCCACCAACATTGAAATTATCATACTTCATAATCACTTCAAAGGAAGGACTAGAACTATTGGGTTGTAAGTTATTGGAGTAGAGAATAAAATTGGGTAGAACAAGTTTTGATCTAGAGCACTTCATTTATATAGTCAAAAGAGAAGTAGGGAAATCTATATTTATGAGTCAATTTGATGAGGCTAAGGACCTTATTATAAATTACACCACCAAGATAGAAGTTGATACTAAGAGAGATAAATGGTTTAGAATTCTCCTTGGAGAAAGAAAGAGAAGGCTCCTTGATGCTAAATAAAAGGGGGCATTTCATGAAATTAAGGATTCTCATTCTCATAATGCAAATAATGCTACATAATGTAGATAATTTAGGATTTTTTTCCTTTGAGACTCTAACCACAAGGCCAATTTTTTAGGGTCTTACCATAGAATTTAATTCTTAGGAGATACAAGAGGTAGAGTAGTATGTCAATCAACCTCCAAGGCATGTGATGCAAAAATAAGAGATTCAAATATTCCTCAAGTGGGAGAAATGAAATTAGAGGGAGCTCTATCTTGAGTTGACTACCCTATTATAGAGGAAAATGATGAAAATAGCATTGATATTCAAGAAAACTTGAACAACACATTGGCTCACCCCAGATATTTGAACTAATAGGCGTTCTTTTAGAAAGAACATTATTAAATCTAGAGTGAAAGGAAACTAAGTGTGTGGAAAACAATTCCCTACACTAAACTCCCGAGAAGAGGATCGTGCAAATTCATATTTAACCCTTAGCAATTACAGAAAGATAATACAATAACATGCATACATAGAAAAAAGAGAATGACACAATGATTTACCCTGGGGAAAACCTTTCGGTAAAAAACCCCAGCACTCCAAAACCTGCACAATGTATTAATCAAAACTATTACTGTTTACAATACACTTGCAATGCAAGTTCTTTCAGGAGATAATCAACACTTGAAGACAAATTCAGCAGCATAAAAATGTTCCAACAATACACTAACTTCTCACTCAGATTCGCAACTCTAAAAAATGCTTATATCATGTGCTTCCCTTTTTAGGGCAACTTCCAAAGACAGCTGTATTAGGGTTTTACCATTATCCGAGAAAATAGGAACCCGAACCCCATGGTTGCAGAAGAGTGTACAGTACTCAACATGATAAGTTGCCACATGTCTTGCATGTCTTCACCCATCATCGAATCTTCCATAATTAGCTCTTACAAATATTAATGACCGTCATAGGAATCTGTCATAACCGTTTCAGTCATGATTACCTTACACATTGTCCAAAGCGCCGACATTTGAAAAATATCAAATGTAAGGAAATATACAAGGTTGAGACACCTTATTCCTAACATAGAGGAGGGAAGAAAAATGGTGCATGATGTAAGAGCTCTAGTATATGAAAATTTCTTGCTTGATCTTATGAGTTCATCTAATCCACTAATTTCAAAATTCTACCATTGAACAAGAAGTCTAAAGTTTTTATACAAAGATTGAAAGATGAAATAAATAAAGCTAGAGAGGTGATGATAAGGATGCATCTTAAAGTCTCCAAAAAGATATATTGATTTCAGCATGAACAAGATAATACCAAAGGAAAGGATAAAAATGGTTAGATAAAGTGGGTGTCTACTATTACTAGGATGCATTATAACGTCGCATATAATCTTGGACAAGTTATTAGACTGTAAATCAATGATGATGCCTTGACATATGAGGAGCAAGCTAAAGAACTATATTTTGGGTTGGTTTTCAATATAAAATTTAAACCTTGGTTATATGAGTGGTAGATACTAATTAGATAAGGACTTAGTTATCTATAGATATAAATGATCTTACAAGGAATTTAATTAGAAGAAGATTGAGTGACATAATTTCCCCTTAAGTGGCATCCTTGGTATTTAACACTGTCTTATTTAGTGAAGCAAAAAATAAAGAAGTTGCAAGTAGATTTTGATAAGTTATAGAATGATCAAATGAAGATATTTTAGAAATATAACTAGATCAAACCAATGGTTCCCCCTCCTAAGTGTATAACATCATATTAGATACAACACCTCTTATTAGCATTGGAAATGTGTCTTGAGAAGACAAGGATACTATTATGTTGAGGGTTGTAGAATTAAAGGAAAAGTTGCATCAAAATTAGAATGAAAATGTCAAAGTGAAAGAAAAACGGAAGGAAATATTTAGTCAATAATATTTTGAATCATAAAATCTCTTGCATAAATTTTGATGATGATCGAGCTTGTTATGATTGCATATTCCTTACCATCAAGGTCTACCCCTGGTTTTACATATATTTTTTTTCATTTTCATCAATGGAATCTAAAATTTCATCCAACTCATGCCTCCACTCACTTTCCATTATCTAAAATTCACAATGATTGTATGCAACTAAAGACATAGATTGGAATATAGAGTTGGAATAAGTTGGCGAAGAGTCATCAACTACTTCATCCACAACTTGGAATGTTGGATAATTTTGGTCCTTTGTCCATGTTTTAACCCACCAAGAAGATTGTGTGAGATTCTTTGGTTACATGCAAAGAGTTGATAAAATATCTTGTGCATCATTCAATCCTATCTTGAGGGATTCTATAGTTATATTATCTATAGATATTAAATCATATTTTGATAATATGTTAACATTTTGTATCCTTTCTTGGTGCAATATATTCTTGATACTTTCTTGGTTCTTATGAGATTTATTAAAATGAAGCTCTTGGGGATTTGATTCTTCTTCTGCAACTCTATTAAGGGTTCCAACAACGTGAAACAAGTCTATGAAATCATAGGCCCTTTCTACTTCAAAAATCCAACCAACTTTGCTAAATAATTTCTCACATAAATCTAACCCAATCAGCTGCAAAATACATGGCAAGTGAGAGTATTGATCTCAAAACAATTTAAACAACAAAAATAAAAAGTGGAAAGAAATTTTCACATCTTGGTAGGCCTCCCTATCAATTGGTGAAATTTAGGTTTATATTATTAGAACATTATTTTCATAGCCAACATAACCATAACATGAAGAAATGATGAACTTATGAAGAATTTTGCACTCTTTCCCAAAGAGTCAAACTCTGAAACATAAGAATGTCAACATAGTCAGCAACAATCATTAGATATGTCTTGTGCCTAGTGTCCTCTCTACCCTTCCACTAGATGTACTTCTCATCTCTTTAAAACACCTCTGAACATGCCTTGAAGCAATGTGTTGTACCGAACCCCAATTTTGTTGATCTATCCTCTCTATATCTTCACTTTTAATGTAATGTCCCTTATTGCAATCTCTTTGAGTTTGAACTAAATTCTTATAACTGAACTTGTAAGAGAGCCTTTTCCTCTCTTAATTTGTTCTCAAATCTACAAATGAATGTAAGGAATGTGCTTTCTAAAGGTGTATATAGTTACTATCCTTATTTTAGGGATTCAACAATTGGCCTGCTACCTTGATGTTATTTGGCAATGGTTATATTGCTTAACTTAATTCTGATATGAATCTTATATTAATATTCAAATATTATTTCAATGCAATGGCCTTTGATCTGCGTTGTATAAGCTCTATCACTTTGATGACTATGTGGATTATGCAATTGATCTTCTCTTTATTGTGATGAAATAATCAGTGTTCTTGATAGTATTTAATAGGTTTGTAACGTTGCAATTTTGGTTTGATATACTGGTTGAAATACAGATATCTCTTGGTGTAGCTCAAGTGATGTCTTTAAATATATATAACTGAGTTACCTTTAGAAGACCACTTCTCCCATAATACGATATTAAACATGAATGAGATTAGATAGAAATGTTCGATGCTCTGCTGAGTGTTGTCGCCTCTCATCAATGTGATGTGCACTAATAGCTCACAAAAAATGTTTCATTAGCTAATCACAAATCCTTCCTTCAACTCTCGATTAATATATTTGATATGTCTCGATTAATATATTGCTTGATTATATGGAACCTAATCTCTCTATGATCGAGAACGATATAATTATTTGATATATAATATATTATATTATATATTGTATATTTAAATATATTATATTATATTTTATTATGTATTATTTTATATTTACAATAATGATAATCTTTAATTATCATTTATTATATTGGCTTATATTATATATTATATTTATTATTATCTATTTATTTGATTATTATTTTTATTTTATTTATTTAATCAAATATAATTATTTAGTATTTAAAAAAAATTCTCGCTAAAGTCTTAATTGACATTCTTTATTTTCTTTTCACTTTATCAATTAGGATTTCAAATGGGAGAACATGACATTTAATCTTGTGATCATCCACTTTAAAAATGTTATAAACCATCGTAATTTGATTTAAATTTATCAGCTCTTCTCGTAAAATCAAATCTCAAGAACTGTTGGGTGATCTCACAATAGTGTGTCCCACTTTTGGGGACGAAGGAGATTTAGGTGTGAATTTTTTTCCCAAATTAGACCCCTTCATGTGAATCCACTGACGTGTGGGTGTTCGCTTGAAGACCCCCCTTCGAGCGAAGTACCCTACATAGGGGTGTTCATGCAAACACCCCCTTCGTACGAACACCCTATTGGCCGGATTCCCAATATATTTTCGGTGGCCAATTTCATTTTCACATTTTGGTTTTGGAGATCTTGTGGACCCAGGGGTTAGTGCGAACCAGTGACGTCCCAGTGTGACATCAAAACTGCCTGAGTATTTCTAACCTCTTTCGATTGTCGTAAGTATCAGGTACACACTTTTTTTTTTCCTTTTTTTCTTATTTTTTATTTTAAATTATATGTTTTATAACTGTTTTACTTAGTTTTTCCTTTTAAGTATTTGTTAGTTTTAAAAATTTAATTTTTTAAAGATAATGTTAGAAAACTGTAGTAGAAAATGTTAAAAACCCATAGAAAATATTACAAAATCATAGAAAATCTTTAAAAATATTTGTTTTTAAATTTTTTTTAGTTAGTTATATTAGTAATTTTAATTTCCAGTAATTTATAATTGTTTTCATTAGTAATTTAATTAGAAATTTTTAAAACCTTAGGAAAATTTAGAAAATGTTAGAAAAAAATTAATCGTTAACACAATGCACCTCTCTCTCTCTCTCTCTCTCTCTCTCTCTCTCTCTCTCTCTCTCTCTCTCTCTCTCTCTCTCTCTCTCTCTCTCTCTCCCCTTAAAAACCTCTCCTCCCTTAAGACTCTCTCTCCTCCCACCCCTTAAGACTATCTCTTCCCACCCCTTAAGACTCTCTCACCCCCTCCACCCCTTAGTGCACCCTAGATTAACCCCTATTGTGACATAAAACCCTTTAAGAACCCTTAGGACCCTTTAAGACACCTAGGACTCCTTATTAGGACCATTTATGATATAAGATTCCTTATCATGTTAAAATGTTATCCTAGGACCCCTTTGTACATCCTAGGACCCTTTAAGACACCTAGGACCCCTTATTAGGACCTTTTATGACATAAGATTCCTTAGCATGTTAAAATGTTACCCTATGACCCCTTAGTGCATCGTAGGATCTATTACGACATAATAGGACCTATTATGACATAAGACCTATTAAGATGACCTATTACAACATATGACCCCTTAAGACACCTATAGCCCCTTAAGATACCTAGGAACCCTTATTAGGACATTTTGTGACATAAGATTCCTTAACAACCCCTATTGTGACATAAAACCCTTTAATAACCCTTAGTAGGTCCTATTATGACATAATAGACCTCCTAACATAAGATTCCTTAACAACCCTTATTGTGACATAAGATTCTTTAAGATTCTAAAACAACCCTTATTGTGTCATAAGATTCCTTAACAACTCTTATTGTGACATAAGATTCCTTAAGATTCCATAAGAACCATTAGTATAACCTATTATGACATTATAGGTCCTATTATGGCATATGACCCCTTAAGATGATCCATTGCAACATATGGCCCCTTAAGACACCTAGGACCTCTTATTAGGACCTTTTACGACATAAGATTCCTTAACAACCCTTATTGTGACATAAGATTCCTTAAGAACCCTTAGTACCACCTATTATGACATAATATGTCCTATAATGACATAATAGGTCCTATTATGACATATGACCCCTTAAGATGACCTATTAGAACATATGACCCCTTAAGACACCTAGGAATTCTTATTAGGACCTTTTGTGACATAAGATTCCCTAACAACCCTTATTGTGACATAAGATTCCTTAAGAACCCTTAGTACGACCAATTATGACATAATAGGTCTTATTATGACATATGACCTATTACAACATATGACCCCTTAAGACACCTAGGACCTCTTATTAGGACCTTTTGTGACTTAAGATATCAATTTGATTATATTCAATTATACATAGATATCAGTTTGATTATATTCAATTATACATAAATATCAATTTGATTCATATCTATGCTTTGATAGTTCATTTAGATGAATTGATAGTTCATGTATAGTTGATTTGATTACATAGACATCTTTAATCTTAACATATATAGTTCATGTATAATCAAGTAACATTTATAGTTCATGTATAATCAATTAACATGTATAATCAAGTGATATAGTTCATGTACATAATCAAGTAACACATATATTA
>MU224169.1:5358978-5374041 GCA_018584345.1 Thuja plicata | reverse complement strand
ATATAATCTTAACAATGAATCTTTAATCAAGTAACACATATATTATAATAGATTAGTTCAATACATTTAATACATTGCATGTATAATCAAGTAACAAAGAGTATTTTTAATCTTAACACCTATTTTTAACATCAATTTAATGTACAAGCAATCTTTAATTAACATTTATAATTGAAGTAACATGTATATATCAAGTATAGATCAAGTCCTAAAACATGAATAAATATAATACATATAATCTATAATAATCCATATAATTCATATAGTCCATCATAAGTATAATCCATCATAAATACAATCCAACAAAAATAGAGATCAAAGTAATATTATTTAGACCACCCCAAGTGGTCCAAGACACTCGTGGACAACATGTAATATTTTTTCATGATCCTCACTATCTAGTCTCCACTTACGACCTCCACATTGAGATTTAACTAGATGGAGACAAATGGAGGAAGCAACTATTAGGTGGCTATATTGAAATACCTTATTGCCCGGTTGATAATTAACAAAGTGAACCCCATGTTGGACTATATTCTTATTTGCTTGAAATATGTTCCCTCAAAAACAACTAAACCTGCACCGCAAATTTTAACAATATTTAAAATAATTTATTAAATTAAAAAAAAATCAATACAGATATAAAGCATGCAAACCTGTGGGAAACAACATTTCATCACTTTCTTCGGGTTCAATTAACTTCATCCTCTTTGCAGTGCAATGCAAAATAGTAACTAACTCCTACATTTCCAAGATCAACAATCACTGCAAAGACATCTCTTGCACAACAAATGTACACATGAGAGAAAATACTTCAAACTATATATATATATATATATATATATATATATATATATATNAATATATATATATATATATATATATATATATATATATATATATATATATATATATATATATATTGTGTGTAACTTAATTTAATATACTTACCAATTTTGACCAATCCTGAAATATGGTCATAATCAGTACAAATCAAAAGAATGTCATCAAATTTTTCATCTTCATCTCGATCAATTGTATCGATAACAACAAGTGGCACCAAATTCCATGCACCTACTTAAGCACGTTCCTGATTGATGCATTCTGAATAGTTTTTAGTAAAGCAGTGAGAACAAAAACATGAGTACTCCCTAGTGTACAATGTCCAATTGCAACAATTCGTACTCATAACTGAATGCAAAGATTGTGTCTTCTCTATCCTCTTGCAACCATGCATAGTTTTTCTATCCACACCTGAAAACATATATATATTTAACGTAAAAATGGGACAAATTGTGGATTTCATTTTTAAAATTTAAAATGTAAATCTAAACTATATATATATATATATATATATATATCACATGTATTTAATTTAAACACGTCCATACTTGTTAACTCCCAAAATACTTTGTGTGGTACTGCTTGACTCATTCTTGATGATGTGCCAGCCTCGTTTGGTGCAAAATGTGTCTTACACCATTCAACAACATCATGTGCATCTTTTATACGAATTCCCTTATAATTCATTTGATACTTTCGTAGAGCACGTTTGATGCAAGCTCCAACACCATCATGTTCACCTTTTCTGTGTCCACTCTCAAAGAAATTCCACACATGTGGTATGTTTTCATTATGATGATATCTACATAGTGCATAAAATGGTTTAGATGATTTGAATTGTGTCGCACATCCATTTGACCAAACATAATGTTTATCAATTTTTATTCCCCTTTCTTTCAAAGTTGCAAAAAACTTCTTGAAGTGTGTTTCTATATAATGAATATCATGCTCTTTATCATCACTTATATAAAAGTGATATTCTTTCTTTATGACCTGTGCTTCAAATGTGCTCTGAACACCATCCGACTCTAGTTATGCATGTCTATAAAGCACATGTACCATAATAGTAATCTGCTTTGAAAAATAGTATTATGATTGAATGGCCTTTTGATGAACAAAGTAATAATTTTCTACAAAATCAACAACCGATACAATAGTTCCAATTGTAAAATTATCTCTCAGTGTCTGGAATTGTTGTGCTTGTCACTTTGTAAAGAAAGCATGATGAATGTAGGGATGAATCAATTTTTTAAATTTCTCCATAAATTCTCCAACAGTTATCTCCTCTTTAACATATTCTAACCTTTTGGATTCTTTCCCAAATTTTGTTTCAAAACCATAAGTGTAATCTACAAAATTTTGGCAAACCTGATAGTGGAGATCAAATTTAATATGATAACAACAACAAGAAGTTTCAAACACTTTGTTTGTCCTCACATAATATGGATTCAATCTTTCAAACAATGTTTCCCCAATCTTTATATTAGGATTTGAACTACAAAATGACACATACATTTCATGTTGTGTTGTGTCCAACCAATGTTTTGTATGATGTTCATATTTATTAGCTCTAACCTTGTGTCTGGTAACATCTCTACTATTTGATGAAGGAAAAGTATTATCATTCCAAAATAATATGATCAAATTCCTAATTCCCTCATCAATCCTATCAAAAAAAGGAGCTCTACACATGATTGCCCAATTACCTTCCAAGGTGCTATAATCCAAAAGAATTCTCCTCTTAACATATCTTGATATTGTTTTCCTACTAAAACCAATCTGAGATGAAATTGAAGATATTTTTCTATTTCTGGGAACACTATTACCTACAATGTGTTGGTAGTGGGCCAGGGTCCCTCGCGGGATTTGTGACATGGTTTAATATCCTCATTTGTCTTCTATAATTCTATTGGTTGTAACGGGCATTGATAGGTCAATCTTTTGGTGCAACAACAACCACTACTTGTAACAAGTGGTATCAGAGCTTGGTCACAAGTTCGAATCACATAATCCATGATGAATGATGTTGGGAGGGGGATTGTTGGCAGTGGGCCAACGTCCCTCATGGGATTTGTGACATGGTTTAATAGCCTCCTGTGTCTTCTATAAGTCTAGCGGTTGTATCGAGCATTGATAGGTAAATATTTTGTTGCAACAACAACCACTACTTGTAACACAATGGATGTCAACATCACTCTTCTTGCAATGACATTATCTTTAGATCGAGATCGCTTCCCTACAGAGATCAAGCATTTCCTAAAATTTTCAGCAATATCGCTTTTCATGTTAGAAATTTTTCTCTTTTATGATGTTGTTTCTACACCCAACAATTTTAATGGTTCTTGCAACTTTATTTGTATAAGTACAATTGAAATCAATTGGGCTTGTTCGACTCTTACAAGATTATCAAATTTAGCCATTATTTCCCTTGCTACCTTATTCATTGACCTCTTTTTAGAGAGACTTAAGGGTTGAACATTAGCAAGTGATCTCAATTTCTCCACATCTGTTGTAGGTAAATGATCTAGGTTTCTATAATTAATCTTTTTCTTTACAGATTGAGTTAGATTTAAATGTTCATCCATACTCGTCAGAGAAAGTGATCCTGACCCTTCTCCAACTTCCATTGCTTGAGCTTCCATAGGGAGTGATCTTGACCCTTCTCCAACATCCATTTCTTCCATTGCTTGAGCTTATCCTTCATCTTGTACTTGCTAGTTGCGAGCTTCATGCACAAAAACAAATTGAATTAGAACAAATTAGAGAAATTTGAAAATATAGAGATATAAAACTTGGGAAATTAAAATTGGAAATGCATACCTTCTTTATTTCTATAATAATATGCCAATGAGGCTTCACAATGTTTTTGTTCTCTATTAGGTGACCTTTTTCTTGCAGATTTAGTGATCCTTCCCTTCTTGTTTCCCATCTCTCTTTTTCAAAAAACACCTTTGGAAAAATTACTAAATGCAAAAAACTTGCAAATATTAGCTTCACTATGCTTCTATTAGAAAACAACGAATTAAATGGATGATTTTTGTTTTAAAAAAAGAAAACAAAATACTTTTATTTATATAAAATCAAAAAATGAGACCCCAAAAAAACCCAGCTGACCCTAGTTCGGGCGAACACCCCTTAGAAAAAATCCTACAGTGTGTTTCCCATCGAACTTTTACCCAGCGGGGTTTGTGCAAAGGTGTCTTCACACGAAGCCCCCTAAACTACTTCGCACGAAGTGGTGTTCGCACGAATGCCCTAATTTTGGATTTTTTGGCAAAGGACACCAGAATTCTGCAAAATTCATTCCTTTGGAGGCCTCAATCAAGGGCCAAATAAGACAATCTTATGAAACAAAAATGTTATATTATGCTACTCTGAACAAGCTTTACAATCACTATAATTTTGATATATCTTGAGCTCATTGCGACTTTCTATTTTTGGTTTAATTAAACATAGGTTGTCTAGCCATTTAGCACTCTCTCTCTTCGATGCTTTGGGAAAAATAGAAAATTATGAAAAAAATAATGAAAAATATGTGTCCAATAGGTATTTATGTTATCTTTCTATCAGAAAAAGAATAAATGAAATTTGATATATACAAATCAAGTTAGAGCAAACTAAAGGAACCTACGTCTAAATTATAGTTAATGCCACTTCATAACTCAATAAACCATAAAATTTTAAACTAAATTGAACAAAACCAATTGTATCCTTTAGGTATTGATGTTACAAACCTAACCTCAAAATAATTACGTCATTATCATTTAAAAAAATATATATATGTCGAATCGAGTGACTGTCACTCTTTGAAAATGATGATTTTTCATACAAACCATTTTTCAAAGGAGAAGAAAAAATGGATACAAATCAATTGCATTTTATATATATATATATATATATATATATATATATATATATAGAAACTAGAAACAAAATACTAAAAGTCACTAGTTTACACCACCTTCAAATTCTTAATGGTTTTGTGGCAATATGTGTCTGAAAGTGATGTTTTTTCCTAAATATTTATTTCAGTGTCTAAGTTGGACAAAAAGTGGGGCTAAATAAAGGATTCACTAGCTTTTTGTTGTTGTGGATGTAGTCTTGGTCATGAAATCTTGTTACATGGCAATCATTGTACGACCCTCTTAGTCTCCATCATTCCCAAATTATTTGATATCGAATACCTTATGTTGAACAATACTCCATCGACAAATGCTATCTTCTTCTACTATTCCCATCTGAGGAATGACCAACAATAGGTCCCAAATTATTTTTCACATGTCTCTTCAAAAAAAGCTCTATTTTTGCCCATTGTTGATGAAAAAAATTTGCATTGAACCTATCACATGTTGGATGAGAAACCACAACCAAATGAGGAAGCTTTTCATGTAAAAGGTTTGCAATAATAACAGGTGCATAGTGGTCAATAACATTGTTCATAGGAGAATATGTTATGATATCATATCCTGCAACTCCCTCACCAAGTGTCACTAAGAAATGTGATTGACATTAATGTTCTTCTTTACTAACACAAAAACCCACCAATGTATCACTTTTGTTACCCACCTAACATATGTTTCCACAACAGTTTCATATTCAACTAGGTACAAAGGAATTGGTCCATCTAGACCATGTTTGATTTTATAAGAAGCATACACTTTTCCTATTGCCTCAAAAATGTATTCGCGCTCCCTTGTGATGAATTCTGATGACTTTCTAGTTTGTCTCAAAATTGTAGAAATTGAAGGACCATCCGTATTCAAGCTAATAAAACTATGTAATCTAGGA
Source organism: Thuja plicata (assembly GCA_018584345.1). NCBI lineage: Eukaryota > Viridiplantae > Streptophyta > Pinopsida > Cupressales > Cupressaceae > Thuja > Thuja plicata. The sequence goes on along the minus strand of MU224169.1, from coordinate 5,368,410 downwards.
CCTCCTCATACCCTAATCATCTCATAAGGGATTTAGTGGATGCACTATACCTTCTCCCTACCTTTGGTTGCATCAGGTTGTGAAAGATATCCTTGATTAAATCCCAAACTGCATCGTCACCTTGTAATTTTCCCTGTTTATGTGTCTCACACACATCCTTGCAAAACCTAAAGACATTTATTTTTGTTGATTCAAACAACTTCTCCTTTAGGGATCTCATTCTAATAGAAAGTATAGAAACCTTTTCCTTTTCCCACCAAAGAGCTAACAATGTTGATCTTTGGATAGCATTTAAAATCCTAGCAACTATTATGAGTTCATTTTGAGTCAAATAGTCTAGTCTTATCCCTCTCATTTCTTTTATTAACACACCTTGATTCATGATATAAACACATCCTAAAGTCATTGCACTATGGAATCATCTTACAAAATATGCATGTCAATGATTCAAATGGTATCCCTATCTTAGAAGCCCTCTTGCATTGAAATGCATGTATGTGCCATCAATATGATATTCATTACCCTCATAACATAGCATCATCTTGGTATGTTTCTCTATGGCCCATAATGTTCCACCACATTGACCATCCACTAGGACCTTTGTTTCTTATTTCTCCCCATTTTGATTTATATGAGAGTATCAATACCCCCAACATTACAACATCAATGGTGATGAATGACCTTTAATAAGATTAAACAAAACAAATAATGTACAAATTCCAACAAATCATATTCAAAATAAATTTAAACTTGTGAAGTTAAAACGCGTGAAGTAGAAGGATAAGCACTTGTAGAACCCCTATGTAATACAGATGACGATGATAGGACCAAGAACCTAGTCAAACTTTGTTGGGACTTATCATTGGCAGGATTTTTGGGTCTCCTGATTGTGTCATTCCTTAAAATAATTGTATCATGTGACACCTTATCTGTAGTAGTTGTGTGCTTCTTTGATTTCATATGCTCATTAACTGGCAATATTACCACTTGTTGGCACAAACCAAAACCATTTATTGAATCATGTATATTCCACTCTTACTTTTTTCTTATCCTCATAGCCTGCAAGTGTTGCTTCCACCACCTTGAACAAATTAGGTTCTTGTGTCTTTGAATGCAAGTGTTGCTTCCACCGCCTTGAACAAAATAGGTTCTTATGTCTTTGAAATCATCTAGACGTTTAATTTCTTGATCAATCTCAAATAAATCTCTAACCACTATTGCCTACTTTTCTATGCTACTTGAATGATTTTCACCATTTCCCTCCATTAAAATATGACATTGATGGAACATTATTTTCATATGCTTGATTTTGAAGTTACGAACTATATTTGAAATTTTTTTTTTTTGCGGGGGGGAGGATTTTTTGGGCAAGGTTTTCTTGCTCCACATTTTACAATGAGGATGGAAAGTTTGGAGTTTGGAACCATAAATGAAAAGGAAAGTAAGTCAAATTTACATATACAGAGGTTAATTTAGAAATGGGGAAATTAAGAGTTAATGAGGGTGTTTCTTTTCCTTAACAGTTTCCCCAAGAAACTATTTTTTTTCCTTGCTATTCAAATTTCTACCATGTTTCTACTAATTTAGATATGAAACTATCTTTTTTCATTTCCTAAATGGATGCTTGTGATGTGTCTAGGTATGTCAATGGAAAAAAATTTCAACTTGATCCTTTATGGATCAAAGAATAAATTAATTAATACAATAGTGTGATTCGTATACATTGTTATTGTGTTCGGACAATCTATTCAAAGTAAAGGAAGGAAATTTTCCAACTAATACAATCCCAGTAAGAAGGATTGAGCTATAAAAGGAGCACCCAATCTCTAAGAGGATCCGAGACATGACATGGACGGTCTTCAATACGTGATCTCTCTTAAATTTATAAAAGTCAGTCATTTTTCCTGTATAAGTAAGTTGTTCTAGAGAGCCTACAATAGACTCTAGAAGGACTTCTATACAATGACTAGATGACCACAATGGGAACATAGAATTCCCTTCCCACTCCTAGTTGTTAATTGACTTACAGAGAATTCTGCCTTGCAAAATGCCTTTTGACATCAACATTATTTTTCACTTCAAGGGATGCAAAATTGTTACATGAAAATCACAAATCAATTTAAACATGTAGTATGCCAAAAAATCGACTAAGTAGGGCCTAGATCAAGTATGAATCTATTACAAGAAATTTTTCAAGTATCCTAAAATTTTCAATCTCATGGAAGCTTATATGTTAATTTGTTGCCTAGGAAAGACTATTGGGGGAAAGCTAAGGGACACTTCCCCATTCGTGGATGGTATTTGTAGTAAACCTATTGGTGTATAATAGTGCATCTCACCTAAGGGGACTTGAACCAGACACTCACTTGCACAAAGCTACCCAAATATTCATGAACATTGTTGATAACCAATTGAGATAGCCCTTGGGATTCTTGTGTGCCATATCCAGTTCTATATATTGTCATATCATGATTAAGCCTATAATGAAATTCTTTTCTAAGCTTTGATGGGGTTAGGGAAATAAATTAGTGGTTCAAGTCATCACTATGATAGTCAATAAGTTCTCATTCGTGTGTTCTTCATCCTAGTCTACTGATTGTTTCTTTCCATGGTCGACGTTGCTATGTTAAAATAAATGAATGAGAATAATAGTTCAATGAAGGGTATAAGTGTTTTCTAAATACTTGTATAGGACTATTTTAGGAAAGCTCATATGCCCTACCTCCATACCCCTGTGAGGGATCTCTACTGACTTGAACCCTCCTCTAAAGTTGATCTAGTATAAGGTAAGGATGAGATCTTCATAAAAGGACTAGAAGTAGTAGTGTTTATCCCATCCCCCTTCCCATGAACAAGATCTAGTATAAGATGGATGACTTCCCCTGCTCTCTTTTTCAGTCCTATGGAACTCCTCATCATTGCTCCCTTCTTAGTATCACTAATAATCAATAAGATCATTTGGGTTTCCTTCCACTTCCCACTGAAATTGTTTTTTATTTTTAGAATGACCTCAAATTGATTTTGTCGCTACTTTATGATGTGCTTCTGACATTTTTAAAATAAAAATACCCTATAATATTCATATTATGGTGTCCAATTTATAAAACCCTTGCGTCCTTAATATATTAAAAATATAATGTTTTTATTTTTTGGGATATTAAGCCTCCTAATATGAATGCACGTAATATTGTATTGCTCAGCCACTGAAGCCCCTATGAGTATCATAGTGATATGGTATGTTATCTAAAGCATCAAGACATAAAATATAATTTGAAATAGGATCTTCTAGGAATGGTTGAGTATCAAGAATCTCCCAAAATTTGAATGGCAAAAGATGAAGCCAAAAAATATGCTTCATGAGACCATCTCTCCATTGTTTATATTCCTCATTTTCAAGATGATCAAAGAAGATTTAAATAAAAAAATCCATATTGAACTATGAAAGATCTCCAACTTTGCAAAGATATAAATCCGTAATAGTAATTAATAGGCCTCAATTCTCCATGCGATAGATATGGTAATATGCAAGTGCAATAGGTCTAAAAGCCATTATCATTAGATAGTATTTTTTCCTTACAAACAGTGCCCCCTTGTCCTAATAAGAAGTTTTGAAGTACCTAAGGACAATCATCAATACAAAATTTTAATATTCATTGGTAGAGCTTTATATTAGGTCAATATGGGCATGGAGAGACTGAAGTAGATGCACTAAGCACACATGATACTGGATGAGATTAATCCCAAAATATCCTTCTTATTAGGTATCAAGGAGAAGATGCAAACTATAATCTCTCGTTTTGAATTTAAAACAACTTGATTGAACTTTGTTATGCTTATGTCTCTTGTATTTTTTGTGATTTAAATGAGATTGTTTGGTAGAAATATCTACATATTTGTGACATTAGCATTTTTTGTGACTAAAGTATTAACATATCTATGCCCTGGAATTTCATTGATTTTCTTACAAATATGTTTTGTTGGTGGTGACACATATATTCTATGGTTTAAAGAACCACTACCATATTACTCACTTTTGTAATGTAACATATAAGATTATTTTTCATTATTTTAATTATTGATGACAAAGGAGGCGCTTTCATTCATATGTTCCATACTATTTTAATGCACAACTAAAAACTATCCATTTATAGCTTTTGAGGTATGTAGGGACCTCAAGCATGAAGCTAACGTAATAGTCACAAATTGATATAGCTTTTATAAGAAAATAATGTAAATAATAACTCCTCTTTCTCTAGTGCAAATATTGAATATACTCATTGTAAAGACTTATTATGACTTAGAAATGTATGCTTTCCTATAACCATAATTTTGTCAAATGCATTTGCATAAGATTGATTAAAGTTAATCATTCTAGTTGCTTTCTAAATACTATGTGTATTGCCTTCATCCTATACAAATACGTGCTTATGATAACATTCCAATATTTTTAAATCAACTAAATAAAAAATTGTTAACTACACGATTCATAAGTTTTTGAACATTATGAATTGGATCCTTTATTATTGAACTTTGAGATGAAACAAATCCAAAAACTCTAAATTCTTGAAGTTGCTGCACCATTAATGATTGTGAAAGAACATTAGATGTGGCATCTGTAATCTAGTCTTCACTAACATTTGTTAGGTATCCAACTAATGCAAAATTAATCAATTCATATCTTATTAAATGGAATTTATCTTGTCACTTGTAAGATTTTCCACACATGAATAAAGTAGTTAATTTGACCATATTGTGAATATGATTGTAATATTCTTCTTAATCCACAGAAGTCTCCTATCATATTTCTTTGAAATTCATATAGCCTACATTATTTTGAGTTTCTCTTGTTTTAAATCTAGTGACATTCCAAACAATCTTCAAATATTCTATTTAGCTCTCTCAACCATCTTCAAACCCTCATCTCATTAGTATCAATTTATAAACCTCATCATCCTCAACTTAATAGTATTAAGAATGTACAATTGCAACACAACACAAATTGTGATTTTATTTTTGCATATATGAACATCACTCTCTTATCTCTAATATCAATCTATATAACTCATTGTGCAATTTTTCAAGTACCATACATATCTATAAATTACAATATACAATTGTATGTTTTTTTACTTCTTCATATACATTATGATAGTTTATTTGTAATGAAAATCAACATAATGAAACCAAAAGAAATAAAATAATATTTGTGAATTCACAAACCTATTACTTATCTCACGAGGCAAAGGGATGTAAAGCACCAGTAACAATATCTATAGAACCTGTAATTTTAATCTCATATTGTTAATCTGACATGGGCAAAAGATAATAAAATTAATCCAAACAAAGAACTATACAAAATGACAAAGGATGATTGTCAGACCTCTCCCATTTGATGTTAGTCAAAAATGTTTCCATTTACTTGAAGTGTTCCTCACCTTTTCTTTTTTCTCATTCTCCACTTCCTCCAACTTTTCATTTCATACATATACAGGTTTCACAAAAACAATTCAGTGAAACATCAATATTATCATAAAACAGGTCTTTGACAGATATCCCAATAATGTATACAAGCAATTATCTGCATTGCACTCTATGCATCTAATTTTATGAAGCCAACAGCATGGTCTACATTGCCAAATAGTCATTAAAAAGAGTCTTTCTAAGAACTAAAAATAAAACGTTGTCCTTTCATTAATATTGCAGGTTTTACACACTGCAAATTATCATAGTGCAAGCCTATTTTTTCAGATCGCTTCATTTAGCATCACCAATAATCTCCACAAGAACATTGTCTTTATCTAAAATGATAGAAATGCTTTGTATCTTACAGTTTCTCTTCCAACAAACTTGGAGATAAATTTTATTGCAGTGTGGCAATCAACAGATACTTGAATCTTGAATGTTCAATAGTTTGAATCTCTCACAACTCTTACTGCAATATTGGAGATTTATTTTGTTGCAGTGTGGCAGTCAGCACATACTTAAATGTTCTTAACAACTCTAATAGTTGTTTTTGGGGGCCAGTTCAACAAACCAACTGCAATTGCCAACTTTTCACTAGGATATTAGAGATATAATTATTTTTCCTTCTCTTCCACATCATTTAGTAGATGTCTTGAATCTGGAAAATACCCTGCTGCCTTCAATCACCAAGTCAATTTCGCCAACTTTGTATAGATCTCCTATTCCTCTGGATGTGTTCTGTCTTCTACATTAAAAGTGTGTATCATTTTATGGTCTTCAATCCAACTACATCCAGGGCTCTTTTTTATTCTTCTATCTTTCATCAATCTCCTTACCATTTGAACCTCACCCCACCTGCCCACTTCTGCATAGATGTTTGAAAGAAGAACATAAGTTGCAGCATTTTTAGAATCCAAATCAAAAAGCAATATCGCTGTGAATTCTCCTAAGCCTATATTCATATGTGATCGACAGGCACTAAGAAAACACAACCACACAACTACCACAGGTTTAACAGGCATCTTAATGATAAAGTTTAGGGTATCTTCAAGATAGCCAGCACGGCCTAAAAGGTCAACCATGCACACATAATGATCAACTGTAGGTGTAATGCAATAAGTGTTACTCATGTGATTAAAGTATGTACAGCCCTCATCCACCAAACCAGCATGGCTGCATGCACATAGAATGCAAGCAAAGCTTACAATGTCAGGATGCTTTTCAGAATGCTTCATTAATTCAAATATTTTAAGAGCATCCTTGCAAAATCCATTTTGTGCATATCCTGCAATCATAGCATTCCATGAGATCACATTTCTTCCAGGCATTCTGTCAAACAGTTCACGCGCCTTGTCTATGCTTCCACATTTTGCATACATATCTATCAGGGCAGTTGCAACTAGAACATCTGACAAAATTCCTCTATCCTTTATGCTTTGATGGATGTCCATACCCTGTTCCAAAGCTCCTATTTTGGCACAGGCAGGGAGGATGCTAGCAAAGGTTGTGGAATTTGGCTCTACAGCTGATAATTGCATTTGCTTGAAAGTTTCTAAAGCCTTATCAACAAACCCATTTTGTGCATATCCTGCAATCATTGCATTCCATACGATGACATCTCTTTTAGGCATTCTGTCAAAAATTTCACAAGCCTTGTCTACACTTCCACATTTTGCATACATGTCTACTAGGGCAGTTGCAACTATAACATCGGACAGTAATTCCCCTTCCTTAATGCTTTGATGAATGTCCATACCATGTTCCAAAGCTCCCATTTTGGCACAGGCATGGAGGATGCTGGAAAAGGTTGTGGAATCTGGCTTTACACCTTCCAATTGCATTCGCTTGAAAGATTCTAAAGCCTTTCCAAAAAATCCATTGTGTGCATGTCCTGTAATCATTGCGTTCCATGAGGTGACATCTCTTTGAGGCATCCTGTCAAACAGTTTACATGCCTTATCCATGCTTCCACATTTTGCATACATGTCTACTAGAGCATTTCCAACTATAACATCTGACAAAAATCCCAGTTCCATTATGCTTTGATGGATTTCCATACCCTGTTCCAAAGCCCCTATTTTGGCACAAACAGGGAGGATGCTGGCAAACGTTGTGGAATTCGGCTTTAGACTTGCTAACTGCATTTGCTTGAAAGTTTCAAAAACCTTCTCAACAACTCCATTTTGTGCATAACCTGCAATCATTGCAGTCCATGAAACTACATCTCTATGAGGCATTCTGTCAAACACTTCACGTGCTTTTTCCATGCTTCCACATTTTGCATACATGTCTACAAGGGAAGTTGCAACCACAACATTTGACAAAAGTCCTCTATCCTCTATTATTCGATGGATGTCTATACCCTGCTCCAAAGCTCCCATTTTGGCACAGACGGGGAGGATGCTAGCAAAGGTTGTTAAATTTGGCTCTATACCTACCAACTGCATTTGCTTGAAAGTTTCTAAAGCCTTTCCAACCAATCCATTCTGTGCATATCCTGCAATCATGGCAGTCCATGAGACTGCATCTCTCTGAGGCATTCTGTCAAACATTTCACGTGCCTTTTCAATCCTTCCACATTTTGCATACATGTCTACCAGGGCAGTTGCAACTACAACATCTGACAAAATTTCTCTATCATTTATGCTTTGATGGATGTCCATACCCTTTTCCAAAGCTCCCATTTTGGCACAGGCAGTGAGGATGCTAGCAAAAACATTGGGATTGGGTTTTACACCTGTGCATTGCATTTCCTGGAAAGTTTCTAGTGCTTTTTCAATAAATCCATTTTGTACATATCCTGCAATCATGGCATTCCATGAAACTATGTTTCTTTGAGGCATTTCATCAAACAGTTCACGTGCCTTGTAAATGCTTCCACATTTTACATACATGTCTACCAGAGCATTTCCAACTATAACATCTGACGAAAATCCCCTTTCCATTATGCTTTGATGGATATCCATTCCCTGTTCCAAAGCTCCCATTTTTGCAGAGGCTGGAAGTACGCTGGCGAATGTGAACTGATCGGGTTGAATGCCTGTTTGTTGCATTTGGTGAAACAGTGTGACTGCCTCGTGAGGATACCCATGTCTTCTGTACGCCGCAATAATCGTATTCCATGAGACGACGTCTCGTTCTTTAATGTGATCAAAGATTTTTCGAGCATCCACTGAACTTCCGCACTTGAAATACATGTAAATAAGCATATTATGAAAAGTTGTGCGATTTGTAAATGCAAATCGCCTGTGAGCGATGAAAGAGTGGACATTTTTTCCTTCTGAAAGTGCGTTCTTAAGAATACATGTCTGCAATAATTGAAGATATGTGGAGTAGCCCTCATGGAAAATGTGCAACCCCTCAAATCGCATTTTATGCTGAAGTTACGAGTCATATTTTGAACTGCAAGAGATGGCCATTCATGTAACGGTCATTCATATTAGTTTTAAAAGTCAAATCTTGGTATGACAAGATGATATACTAATGTAATATAGTGAGATGTTTTTTAAAATCTAACATGTAATACGTATCTATCATTGTAATACGTATATCGTTCTTTCTACACATGATTTTTTTATCACTATAGAATGATCTCTCTAGTCTTCTCTTCTACCTCTTTGTTAGTTATGTATACTTTCAAATGTTTTGTTCTTTTTTTGTCTCGATAACAAATTGTTGTCGTCATATTCATCATCGAGATTAGTTCTTTTTGAATACTCTTTCAATCTATTGGTGGAGAAAGTCTTAAGTTGGTCTAGTGGTAGAGAACTTGTATTCTTGAAAGAGAGCTCATGAGTTCAAACCCCATAGAGACTAATGTATGCATCTTGTTTGTAGAACAGTTAGGGCCCGTTTGGTTGGCGGAATTTGTGCATGCTGGAATTGCCAATTCTGGAATTGCCTTCCATTCTAGGTTTGTGCTATACTCAAAACGAATTCTAGAATATGGGCTTGTCCTGTTTGGTTCAC
>MU224169.1:5304107-5349471 GCA_018584345.1 Thuja plicata | reverse complement strand
GGCCCAAAATTAGAATTCGCAAAACCCTATTCTTATTTTTCATTTTGGAACCAAACACTGTATTCGCCAATACCAGCATGCAGGTATGCCAATTCCCACTCAATACCTAGAACCAAACGGGCCCTTAGGTGCCTCCTGCAAGGAGTACAGAGTGGACCCACATTATTGTCACCATATGTAGACCCAAAAACAAATAATTTATATCATGGACTATAAAAATCTCAACTCCTTTCCTATTGATATATTTTGCAACATTTTCCTTACTTCTTCACTATGTTCTACTGTAATGATTATCTTGTTGATTCTTGTGTATATACCTTTAAGCCTCATCTTTTTCTCTTAGATTTTGCAATAGTTTCAATAGTTTTAATTCTTGGTCAACAAATATATTACATCTTCAAACTAACAATCATCTTGTCTTGATTTCTTAGCTTCTTATTCATGTACTATTTCTTTCTAATTGTGCTACTTTCCACCAAAAAATGATGTCCTTTCAATTTTATTTTAGCAAGTATATCACTTTCAATATTTACAAGTTTCTCGTACTCAAAATATTCATCTCGATCACATCCAATCAATCAACTCTTTAATATTTAGATCACCAAATAAATAAAAATATCAATTATAGGTCTCTTCCCACTTTTTAAAATAGTCTTCAATATTTTCATTTGATTTATTTCTTCGTCCAATTTTCTAGACCTTCCTCAGCAATTTGTGAATCTTCTCTTCCACTCACATCTTTGTCACTTTCTTCACAATCTCTAGAACTTAAACCTCTTCCTCCTCCACAAGATCCAATCAACTTTCATTTCCCTCATCATTTTAAGCATTTCTTCCATCATTCCAATGAGTAATAATACATGAACTCTTTGTTATCACATCTCTCCCTAGGATTTGATGTGAATTGCTTCAAATTGATGCTAAATTTACAATTACTCCTTACAATTGTCTTTTAATTGGCAATCATTTGTCAAGCTTCAATTTAATGATCTATTTACCAAAAACAACTTTTAGGATACCAACTCATTCTCTCCTTAGGATTCCAAACTTACACTTTGATACCAATTGATGTAGTCATAGATGAAGGACCTACTGAAAGATTATGCAACCTTGTAAAATGAACAACACTCAAGCACATACTAAAAATATCAATGAAACAACAACACAATGATATGATCTATCTTATCTACTCATGAATTAATTATAATATCTCACAACAAGCCTCCAACATGATAAGTCTTAGCCATTTAATTATAGTATGCAATTTAAATTGTACTATCTTCCCTATATTATCTTTATTTCACATTAAATTTAAATGATGATGAACAAATGTAAGGAGTTTAAAAACACTTCTAACCTTCCTCAATCAACACTCAAAACACACATACAAACATGAAATATACAACAAGAAGATAAATGAAAATAGACAGCAAATTGATGCAAGAAACCTCAAATATTCTTATTGAAACTCAAAACAAATTTGTATTACAAAATGATGAGCCTATTGGCTTCACTTTACAACCTTTCCATCTAATTTGGTCTCTCATGGACTTGCAATAATGGTGGGTTTATTAGCAATTAATGGCTTCTCAAAAGCCTTCTTTCAACTCTCATCCTAAAGCTACACCTACAACCCATAAGTTAAACTCTCCACACTGAAAACAACTCCCAACTCACTATCATTCTTCCAAAATATAGACTAAGAAAACCCTACCCAAAAACTCTCAAATAACTTAAAACTCCTCCCTAAAACTTGCACCTACCTCTAAATCAAACCCCACTCCCAAAAACTTCTAGAAAATAGTTACAAAGGCCTTAAAAAAAACCCACCACTTCTTTTGTTTCATTACTTTTAGAACCATTGATTTTTTTCACTAATTTTAGAGTCAACAAGACTTCACTACTACAACAAGAATTGAAAGAAGGTAACACAATCCTTATGGCTTGGAAAGTTAAGTTGGGGTCCCCACCATGTGGATGCCCCTACATTAGACACCCAAGGCAGATTGAAATGTTTCATGAGTGAAACTCAAAAAACATTTATAATTTTGTGCTTGTTCTGAATCCACTTCTCTCTCTCTCTTATTAGTCTAAGTAAGCTTTATCAATTTTCTCTATAATTCAATGTATCTTCCATATTTCATTTTTCCTCTCTTTCTCCTTCTTTTCACATAATCCAACTTCCACTGACATGCACTAGGAAACTCTAGAAAACCATAAGCTTCAATGTCATCCTCTTCAATAAAATAATAAAATTTATGTATTACCTCTTTCCTTTAAACCAATGCAACGATTTGTCCATCATCTTTCTCTTTTGCAACATTATGTTCCTCTTTTTTCATGCCTTCCATCAGACATTGTTTTTCTACAATTTTTTTCTCTTTTGCATCCACACCAATGTTATAAAACTAACCAAAAGATATTATTTATCATCTTGAAATAAACTATTAGTTTCAAAACCTTTGACTTCAACAATCTCCTTTTTAAGCAAGAGATCACTCGTCAATCCACCATTCACCTATCTATCTTCTATCTTTGTCCCCATTTATAACTTCATCTTTCAATAGATTACTTGCTTCATCCTTAAACAAATCAGATTCAACAATGTTCTCACAAAAATAGATTTTAACTCTTTTTCATTCTCCACTAGAATTGTCATTTTTTCATTCTAGAATGCAATCAACATTGTTGCAACTTGCATGAGAAAATCAAATTTTCATTTTAATTCTCTTTGACTAATTCTTTAACTCCATTAATCAAACATTTACCAAATATCTTACATACGTTTTCATCATTCTTACTCAATGATTAAATATTTTTTTGAACTCCATCCTTCAACAATGTGTATGTGTTTGCATAAACATCATGCATTGTCTTCCTGTCAAATCACTATGGTCTTCACAATAACATATGCCAAACATTCATTGATCCATAACATCACATAATACCTCATCATGATAATCTCCTATCTTAAATTTAACTAAAAATGGTCCTCTCATGCTCAAGGGTTTCAATTTGTGTCAAACTCTATCCTTCAACATGTATGAATTTTCAAAGCCACCATGCATTTCCTTCTTGTCAAACTCCCACGGTCTTTTGAATAACAAATGACTCACATTTACCAACATAACATCACATAAGATCTAATCATGGTAATTCCCAATCTTAAATTTGACTATACATTGTTCACTCACCAGAACTTGTTGATCATCTTGCAAACAAACAATCTAATATGGATGTGGATGCCTTCTTCTTTCTTACCACAACTTGCTTACCATTCTTCTGAAACAAGATTGTTTTTACTTCCACCATCAATAATTACATTTCATACCTTTCCCTAACACTTACATCTTGTCTTAAATAAACTTTTCCTTTGAATTAATTCATGTCCTACAATCATCAAGACTCTTCTTGCACCAAGTGTTTCTCCATTTTTTGCATCTTCAGATTGTGATGACTTAGCTTCCTCATTCAAAATTGCAACTCTTACTTTACCTTCGTTTCTTTTTTCTAATGTTTCCATGTTTTGGAAATTCATATGCATTATGTCCTCCATATTCAAAACACGTTAACTTATAATTTCCTCTTCTAAAACATGTAGCTGATCTTCCTATACCTCTTGAAATTTGATCTCTACAACCATGTGAATCCCAATATCTTTAATTTTTTCTTTTTCCTTGGTCTTCAATTTTTTTCTGATTTGAATCCTCGCCCCAATCTTTGCATGATCTTCCCTCTTTCTTTTCATCTTGGTCTCTTCTTCTTTTCTTGCTCTCACATTTCCCATTCAATCTCACTTCAGTCTTCAAGGAAAATGTGGTATGCATCTTCTATTGTGTAAACTCTCACCAAATCCATCTCTTCTTTTATACTTGACTTCAACTCATTAATATAACGGGCTACCTTCTATTTACTAGCCTTCGAATGACCAATATAGATCAAAATGCTATGAAATTATTCTATATATTCTTTCATTGTTCTTCCTCCTTGTATGAGACTTTGCATCTTCTTTAAAAAGTCTAATTCATGGTCAATTGGGATAAACTACCTTTTCATTTTCTCTACCATCCTATCCTATTTAGTAATCTTGTCTTTACCTCTTCTTCCTCTCTCAAATTTCACTTCTTGTCCATTTCTAGCCTAACATTTTATTCATCCTCTCATAATACATTATGCCTTGCTAGACATTAGGGGCAAAAGATTGCAAAAGATTGCCTCATACTTTAGAATAAATCAATAAGTGATAAAAAAATCTCAAAACTCCCCAAAAAATTAAATATATTTTAAAAAATCTAAAAAATAAAAATATTTTTAAAAATTTAAAAAAAAAATCAAAATATTTTCAAAAATCCAAAAAAAATCATAAATATTTTTTAAAAAAACCAAAAAATAATCAAATAAACTATCTCAAAGACATAAATATTTTGAACAAACACAATCAAAACATTGCACTTAACAAAAACATGTATAAACAGACAAACTATCAAGCTAGCTTGCAATCATTCGATCAATTTCCTCATTAAACATTAGCAATCTTTACCAACTATCATTTGTATTATACTGGATGAATCCTTCCCGAAACCAAACACTAACATGATCTATCAGTTGCCTTATATAGGATGAACCCTTCTTGAAACTAGGCATCTCAATCATTTATCAAGTTATCAAAAATACTAAACTTTGGAAATAGATCTACATGATTGTTGACTTATTTGTTCAGTGAGTAGTATCTTTTGTTTTATTTATCTTTTTATCTTTGGTGACATGCTTTCTATATTTCTCAAGGTCGTCTTTGGCTAGAGAAGCCATGATGAGGCATAGTCACTTGATTGTTGCTTGTGCATTTTTCTTTAGTAATGTGATGACTCATCTTAGAACGTGATTATTTAAGATCATCGAGGACATATGAGTCTAGTGTGAACAAGGCCATTCCTTACTTGTATATGGTATGTGAGTTATCCTAATTTTATCATACCTTGATGCTTACATCCAATTGCCATAATAAGCTCAATGATGATATAACTCTTAAAAAGAACAAATTTTCATCACTTCTTTTTATCTATTCATCACTTCTTTTTATCTATTCATCACCCTCCTATTCATTTCAATCTTCCTATCTATAACCACTCCTATGGCCATTGAATTTATCATCAACTTATCTATTTTCTACTATACATATCTATAATCTTTCATCTTTTATTTTGAGAGCACATGTGAGTTTTTCTAACCCACATTTCCTCTCGAGGGGGCATCATCCTTCATCATCCTTCCCATGACTAGGGCATCATGCTTCTAGTCATTTATTTGAAACAATGTGACAAGTTGCATTGTCTTAAAGAGGGGCAAATTGTAGACACCTAAAATTGTCCTTATGAAATTAATAAATTAATCTATTAATTAAATATATATTTATTTAGGGTTGAGGGTCTAGCTCAATTGGCGAGAGCTTCTTGTTATGAAGCACGAGGCCGCAAGGTCTAGTCTCCCCCCAACCCACAAGGTACCAGATGATGTGTCTCATTAACATTACTGATTACGTTAAAAAGTTTATCTAATGCACTACAGTTTACAAGGGGTGCTATACCCAATTCTTGCAATATATATATATATATATATATATATATACACACACACATACATACATACATATATACATATATGTATATGTATATGTATATATATACATATATATACATATACATGTATATGTATATGTATATGTATATGTATATGTGTATATATATATATATATATATATATATATATATATATATATATATATATATATATACATATACATATACATATACATATACATATACATATACATATATATATATATAATGCACTACAGTTTACAAGGGGTGTTATACCCAATTCCTGCAATCTAAAAATTATATATATAATTTTTTTAAGCCTCTTATCTATTATTTAAATAAATATTCCTACTTATTTAAATAACTCAAAAGCCTTTTCTATCATTTGATTAAATATATTCTCATTTATTCAATTAAACTATTTGTCATATTCTAATTCTCCACCAATCACCTTGAATCACATGGATCAACTCATAAATTTTGAGCTTGTGATACTTGGCACTTGTCTCTTTATTTGACTTTTATTCCAAAAGTCACTATCCTCTGCCTACCACTCATTCATGTTGCCTCTTAATTTCCTTTATTCTCAAAAGCTTCTCACCTACTCTTAAATCATATTCACTCTCCTAGCACCTATTAATCCTAGCCCTTGATTTTCATGAGGTCTCTATAAAAGATCATTTTCTCCCCACATTTTCCACTTCATGCCTTTTTAACATCATGATCCTACTGAGAATATTGAGCATTTCTGATGCAGGAGCATCTTGGAAATCTTGCATGAACCAAAAAGATTTCCTTCTTGTTTTTTTTTTTTTTTGTTCCAATTGGGCAATTTTGGTGTTTTAGGTGGCGGTCACTCCAGTTGGCTTTATAGTTGATGTGATCTGATGGGTTTGCTCTAGACATCTTGGGGAACATTTTTCTATGCTTGCATCTTTTTTCATTCTATTTTGGAGAAGATATTTTAATATTTGTTTGGTCCTTTTATGTTCTTCTATTTACTAGTTGGTCTTGGTGTTTCTGGTTGGTTTTCGATCTACAAGTTGGAATCTCTATGTGTGATTGTGCCAGCTAATTATAGTTGAGGCCAACATTTTGTATGATCACATCTCTTAATGCTTGCATTGGAGGTTGTTCTTAATGGTTTAGGGTCATGACCTAATTGTGTAACACGTTTTCTTCTTCTTGGAGGATGTGATCTTTTCTGGTCGACTTGTGGATTGCAGTCTTGTATATATTAGAAGTCTTAAGGTCTTTAGAGGGGATATTTTTGGTAGGTATCTTTGAGAGGTTAGCATCCACTATTGATCTGGTTTTCTATATGTAAGCAGGCATGTGTGCCTTAGAATGTAACCTAACATGTTGTTGGGAATGTAAGATGTAAATATTGATTATCTGATAATAAGAAGGCATGTTTGTTATTCATTTATGATTTGATTATGAATTATTGTGGATGGTTTCCATTTTGTTGACTCTTGCTACATGATTGGACTGTCTCCATTGGGTAAACTCTAGTCATGGCTACATCAGATGGTATCAGAGTGAAATTTGATCTTGTGGTGGCATTAATATGAGATCCTAGACTTACAAAGTTCCTGGGGCATTGCTTGTGAGGTGGCACATACCAAATATGGCTCGCATCAACAAAGGACTTGTGTAAGAGTTGTTGGAAGGGATTTTTGTGGAGGGTTGAGTTGTTGGTTTTAGTTGATAGATTATAAGTATTTATCAGAGTGTGCAGTGGTTGAATGTTTGTTCCTGAGCTCGTGATCCTATGGAAGGCTTTTTGTGGGATGATAGAATGTAGATCTAACCTACAAAGGCAGAGGACTTGTGCAAGGATGGATCAGAGAGTAGTTGTTTTTTATTTTGAAGCTTGGAGTGGGTTGAGTTCCTTGAGACATCTTGTTGGTGGACAGATCGCCGGTTCGAGGTAGGCTGAGAGCATGTTCAATAGATTGTCGAGTGAGAGGCAATTGAGATCTTGCAGTCAAATCGTCAAGTAGAGGCAGTTGCACCTCATGAAGGGCGAGAGGTCATTGGATAGGATGAAAACTACAAGTGTGAAGAAAATATTTGAATACCTTAGGGTTGAGTTTAGGTCTAAGATTTGTAAGTCTTTGGTTGGTTTGAGGAGGAATCTTGAACTTGAGAGTGAGTGTGAAAAAGATAAAGAAGAGTTGAAGAGGTTGAGTTGGCATCTATTGGTCAAGAGGTGGATTGTTTGGCCTGTGAGAAGGATTGTTCAAAGGAGGAGAAAGAAAGTTAGGGTTACTTATAGTGAGAAGGAGGTTAAGCTTGATGAGGTATGCACACTAGTGAATGTTTTGACTGAGATTGCAGAGGATAAGGTAGATGTGGTTATGGGTGAATTTGATAATTTTTTGATTGGATATGATGAGCTAGTTGAGGAATATTTTGTTATTGAGGAGGATAATGAGATTTCTGATATTGAAGAAGTTGATATTGTTGAATCTGGAATTGAGATTCCTTTGGTTGAATATGATGACCTTGTTGGGGTGGTTGTTGAGTTTGATGTTGTTTGCAGTATGGTTGTTGGAGGATTTGAGAGATACAAATCCATAGAACGTCAAGAATACCTGCATGCAAATAACCTATTACAGGAGAGAAGTAGAAAGAGCAAAAAACAGAACTCAGAAGTTACTCAAAATGTGAGAGAAAAATTATAATCTGAGTTATTGAAAAAAGAATTACAAGAACCAACCTATAAAGGTGAAAAAAAACCTAAAGCTTAAAAAAGCTAGGTTGCACATTAATAATTAATAAAAGAATTAATTATTAATGCACCTAAGAGAAAGCTTAAGCACTAAAGAGTAATAACTTAACTAATTAAATCAATATGATCTAATTAATAAGAAAACTAATGATTACTCTAACACCCCCCTTAAGCTAAGCGTAGGGGGTAAGCTAACCTAGCACAACTATGAAAGCAGGAAATGGGTCCCGACAACAAGGCATGATCAGGTGACTAGTACAAGGAAATCTTTGTAAACCGGAGACAAAGGAGAAAACCCAGTGGGAAAAACCCCTCTCCAAAAAGAGATAGAAAAATGAAGAAAAGAATTGGCTCAAGAGACTCTCTCTCAAAACCATAAGTACAACTAGCCCCCCATGAGAGAGGGATGAGATACCAAGGCCCCCCAGAAAGATAGAACTCCTGTGGAAATGATCGAACCAATGGAACTCCAATGTAGAAGAAACCAAGGCACAGAACAATAAGGAAACCCCTGAATGAGAGGTGAAACTGGAAGGCCTAACTAATGCTCAAAGGAGAATGCATGAGACTCCTGTAGTGGAATATCCAATGAAGGTAGGCCAATAGATGGGCTGAATCTATCATCTGGGAGAAGATGAATGTCCTCGAATATGCCTTCAATAACAGAAGTTGGTGGCTTGATGCAGGGAGTAACCATAATAGGTACTACTGGAGAGGAATCATGCTGAATATATGCAAACTCGACAAGAGGTGGAGGTGGAGAAGCCACAACACTAAGCTCAAGAACAACACATAAGTTTAGGTGACCTAACTTCTCCTCTATAGGCACTTGTGAAGTAGGAGAGATATTCTTCGACAATGGAGATGGAGGACCTAACTGAGAGAAGGAGTACAAGCGGGAAGCATGATCAACTGTCCCTATGGCAACAATATTGGCTGTCGCATTATCTATGATGTGTACAGAATCTATAGTGAACTCAACTATCCTCCCTGTCCCACTGTGAGTAATTTGATAAATAGAGAGAAGGTTTGAGGACACGGATGGAACACATAGTACATCATGGAATGTACCATCATCAATGTCAATAGAACCCTTCCCGTAGACAATCATAATAGTGTTATTTACCATCAGAATGTGAAGGGTAGGAGAGGTCTCAAAAGATGAGAATAAACCCTGAGAAGATGTCATATGGTGAGAAGCACCTGAATCCAGTAGCCATCTAGAAGAGGGAACAATAATAGATGCACATAATGCATGAACCTTTCCATTGTCTGACCCATCTGCCTAAGAAGATGATGAAGAAGACCAGTGAGAAGAGGAAGGAGGAATATCAATCTTTCTCTTGTGAAGAAGAGTTGTCAAATCAGCAATTTTTTGGGCATATCCATCTACCTTCTTTTGAAAGCACTAAGACTCATCATGATTGGGCTTATTACAATAATCACACTTAGGTTTTTCGGTCTTTGATTTCCCCTTATGTTGAGGAGGTGTGCCAGAGGAATGCTGAGAAGGAGAATCCTTCCAAAACTCTGTGGTTGGTGATATATGTTTCTTCTCTGGTTTCCGTGAGGATGGATGAGCAACCAAAGCATGGCTCATAGAGCTAGAAGTATCATCCAACTGTTGAATCTTTGATTGCTCTTGGGTCAACCGATCACAGAAGGTTGCAAAGGAAGGAATAATGTGCCTAGGGCCCAAAGCATCCATAGTGGAATATAAAGTGGAGGATAAGATCAAGAACTATCCTCAAAGCTTTGAGAGTATCGGGAAGGTACACTCATTATCTAATTTGTCTTCCCACGTCCCTATAAAAGTGAATGTAAAGCATTGAACTTCAACAAGAAGTCCTCAATGGTGGAAAAACTATCAGGAGACAATGATGTCAACTTTGCATCAAGTTGTAGTGCTTGAAACTCATTCACTGTGCCAAACAAATCTTCAAACTTTCCCCAGATGGCCCAAGGAGTGTGCAAAATCTCCAAATGAAATAGGAGACTATTAGAGATATTCAGTGCAATTAAGCCCATGGCTTCATCCATTTTGTTCCTATGATGAAGAATCTTAAAAGGACACTGCAAAATAGGTTGCTTCTCAATCAAACAGGACCATAAGCCCCGTGACATGAGCAATCTGGTCATGTGTGCTTTCTAGGTATGATAATTATGCAGCGTCAGCCAGTCAACTGAAGGGTCTGACATTGAGAGAAACAAGATGAAAGTAGAAGGGTCTTTCTGAAGTAAATTGTAGAAAGTAAAATGCACCCCCTATAATATATAATACTATCCCCCGTACACCAAAGAAATAACTTTAGAAAGCACAAAAAGCAAGAAGAAAACCTTGACACCATATGCAAATAGAGAGGAAACTGAAGCCTCTTCTTCGACACTCAAATCAGGTACTCAAATGCCTAAAATTGTAGATGAGGCCCCCATGGTGGTCTCCAGCTTGGAAAGAGATTTTTAGGGATGTCTCATTTTCTAAAAAATAATACCGCATATTCAAGTTACGGCCAAAAAACCAACAGCACCTCTGAACAACAAGCTCTCTGGAAAAACCAATCCAGTGAAAAATTTGACGTTCAAATGACCGTCGCACGTCCATGGGAAAAAAATTAACGGCCGTATGCACGTCACCGGGCTGTCTCGCTGAAAAAAAATCCAGTGGCCGGAAAAATGAAAAGTTGCCAAAAAATTTCAAAATTCGGATGGAAAATGATGTCAGGATTCAGAGTGCTGACATCATTGGCTGCTAGTTGTAGATGGGTTGCAGAGTGGTGCTCGGGTGGCACAATAGGGTGGCGGTGGAGCTGCTTCTGGGTGGAGGTGGTGCCGAAGCGGAGCTGCCAGGCTACGGTGGCTCCCGGGTAGGCCGCTGGTGGCGCCTCGGTGGAAGCTGGGTGCGGGCTAGGCGCGGTGGTTGTGCTGTGGTGGCACGGTGGCTGTGGAGCCGTGCACTATTTTTAATGTATTTTTTTTCTTTTTTTATTTTTTATTTTATTTTTTTCACCTCGAAATTTGAGTCGTACAACCTAGGAGGGAGAAAAAATTTCTCAGAGGCCACTGTGGCCAAACATGGTGAAATTTATATGAAAACACAATCTCCCGAGCCTTCTAAGTGCGATGGTGAGGTCCATTTTTGCTCAAAGTGCTCCAAAAAAATGTGCCTCTTTCAGATTGAAGAGAAAACCCTAAAAAAGCTATGGTTTTTGCCCTTCAAATCATGACTTCAAAAACACTAGACCGGGCAGCAGCAGGGTCGCTCTGATACCATGTAGGATTTTGAGATATACAAATCCATAGAATGCCAAGAATACCTACATACAAATAACTTGTTACAGGAGAGAAGCAGAAAGAAGAAAAAGCAAAAATCAGAAGTTACTCAAAATGTGAGAGCAAAATTATAATCTGAGTTATTGAAAAAAGAATTACAAGATTCAACCTATAAAGGTGAACAAAAACCTAAAGCCTAAAAAATCTAGGTTGCACATTAATAATTAATAAAAGAATTAATTATTAATGCACATAAGAGAAAGCTTAAGAACTAAAGAGTAATAACTTAACTAATTAAATCAATATGATCTAATTAATAAGAAAACTAATGACTCCTCTAACAAGTGTTACTGTTGATGAGATTAGTGAGTATGAGAGGGCTTGTGATGAGACTCTCAGTTGTGATTATGTGCATGATGTTGATGGAGAGTTGCAGATTGACTTATTTTAGTTGAGTGTTGATGTATTGTAGAGATTACCTAGAGGGTGTGTGAGAGAAGACATGTGGTTCTTTGTTGATGTTGATATTAATCAAATTTCTGTGGAAGAGGATGTTATCTCTTGTGTTGCAGTGTAGGTGTGGAAAGAGGGATTGTATTTCCTTGACAAAGATGAGCATTTGAGCATGAGGATGGATATGCTGAGAGTGAAGATAAAGACTGATATGATGACACATTTGTTTTTTATGATGAAGATAGACGAATGGCTAAAGGATAAGGATGGTGGATTCAGTGGTGTTCCTGATTTCCTAATTTTTGATGGACTGGTGTTCAAATGTGTCATGAGTATGGGAATGAAAGGATGATGATAAGTGGGTTTGTAAAGAGGAGTGCAGATCTTGAGTTTAGTTCTGTTGCTGATCAGTTTCATTTTGTCAGAGAGTTGGTTATCTAGTTTTATTTGGTGCTAAGGATGAGGAGATTAGATAAGAGAAGACAAAGATTCTATTTGTGCAGGTTCATATTCTTAACCATGAGGGTTGGGAAGCCTAAAGTCAAAATGAAATCTTTTTATCTAGTTGTGGATTTTTTCTACAGCTGCAAAGTTAGAGGCTCATTTTTATTACCCCCGGGTGTCTAATGCGGGAGCATCTTGGGATCTTGGCAATCTTGCATCAACCAAAAATATTTCCTTCTTGTTTATTTGTTGTTTTGTTCCAGTTGGGAAGTTTTGGTGTTTTAGGTGGCGGTCACTCCAGTTGAATTTTTAGCTTATACAATCTGATGGGTTTGTTCTAGAGATATTTGGGAACATTTTTCTATGATTGCATCTTATTACATTCTATTTTGGAGAATATATCTTAAGATTGTTCTATCCTTTTATGTTCTTCTATTTACCAGTTGGTCTTGATGTTTCTGATTGGTTTCCTGATTTACCAGTTGGAATCTTTATGTGCGATCGTGCCATCTCATTACTACGGTTGAGGTTGACATTTTTGTATGAACACATATCTTAATGATTGCATTAGAGGTTGTTCTTAATGGTTTTGGGTCCTAACCTGATTGTGTAACACATTTTCTTCTTCTTGGAGGATGTGATCTTTTCTGGCCGACTTGTGGGTTGCAGTCTTGTTTATATTAGTAGTCTTGGGGTCTTTAGAGGGGAACTTTTTGGAAGGTAGATTTGAGAGGTTAGCATCTAGTATGGATATGATTTTTGATATGTAAGCATGCATGTGTGCCTTATAATGTAACCTAGCATGTTGTTGGGCATGAATGATGTAAATCCTGATTTTCTGATAATAAGAAGGCATGTATGTTGTTCATTTCTAAGTTGATTATGAATTGTTGTGGATGGGTTCCATTGTGTTGACTCTTGCTGCATGATTGGATTTCCTCCATTAGAGAAAATCTGATCATGTTTGCATCAATTTGTGATCTTGAGCCCTTAAAGAACTTACATACTTGTTCCCTTGCAAACTAGCATCTTTGAGAGTTCATAGCTATCCTATCACCATAATATTACCATATTCATACTACATCCATTATCATAATCTTATTAATGAACCATCTCCATTCTCCGTACCCTCTTGTGCTTCGTGCTACAAAAATGAGAGCACCCATATTTCATCCAAAAATGATCTTGGAAGATAGGAGAACAATGGAATCAAGGGTTTCATGAAGGTATTTGTTTGTGTTTATTCTTTATCTAACTTTGTATGTGCTTTTATGAAGGAGTGTTCCATTGATATGATGATTGAATACATTTTTGATTCCTTTCTTTCGGTTGGACTAATATAGGGTTCACAATATTTTATATGTTCATTTTAGTTGTTGGTAGTGCTACATTACAAATCCGTGATTCACTATCTTAAGTTTTGTTATAGAAAGGGACCCTAAGGAAATATATACTGAGTTAATCTCCTATGTTCAAAAGGATTTTGCCAACTATATTTGTCTCTTGGAGGATTTGTATTCCAATTTGGTTCAGAGAAAGGGATATTGGAGCCTAGCTTGACCCCATCCTAATTTCTATCCTCCACATTCTAGTGAACCCACATGAATGTCTTTTACTTATGATTTGTTTGATTAGATCTAGTTTCATATGTACATTAGTGTGTTCATTTTTACTTTCTCAAATAAAAAAGGGCCAAATATTTTCTTTCATTGTATTTGTGATTTTTTTTCAAAATTAATTAGAAAGCACAAAAAAGTATTTTAGTTTATACATGTGTGTTTTTATTTTCCTAGATTAGAAACATGTCTGATTTATTTTTGTAAGGTTTTAAGGCCTTGAATGAGTCATTTAGTAGCGAAGAATTTGATACATTGGATGAGGCCCTTGATGACTTCGTGTCTATTAAGTCTTCCTCTAATTTTCCTAAACCATCCCCTTTCAAAGATTATTGAATATGATTTTTGTGAATGGTTACACTAGTAACAATGATAAACTTAAATTTGTTGTTCATCTTTGTTAAGGAAATCCTCCACCTACAAACAAACCCAAGAATTTTATCCAAGGTTGTATTTATTCCCCAAACTTTCAAACTCCTAGTAAGACTTTGATCACTGTGAGGAATCAAGAGTCCCTTGACTTTTGTCCCAAAATTACAAAGAGTTTGCCCACACATATAATACAATAAATAATAGTCAACCTACTAATCTGACTATTCCAGTCTCTCTTCCCGCTTCTCAATTGGTGCTTCCTCCTACACCTCGTCTTCCTCAAAATATCATAAAGGAATATGGTCTTTTTGAACAACTTCATGCTACTCTTGCTAGGATATCTCTTTTGGAGTTGAGTAGTCAATATCATGACCACTGTACTAATGAATATCAAGATTTGCATTATAAAATTCAAAAAATCATTCATTATGATATTAATTATGTATCATGTAACGATGTGTTGTATTTCAATCATGATTATTTTAAATAACATTTAAGTTCCTATCATGTTGCTCCACACTATGTGACATTGTTAAACTATTCTATAGGGTCTCATTGTCATTCATGGTGGTACAATCTCAGTGTGATCCTATTTTTTGAGTTAAATAATAGCATTTCTTATCCTTGTCTCTATTCTTGGGGAGAAAGGGTAGTGTTTCAATCTTTTATAATTTGTAAGGATCCACATTCCCTTGGTTAAGTGATTTTTGTTTATTATGTGACATCCTTCTTACATGTAATTAATTGTCCTGATTAGGGATTCTCTCTTACACAAGAGGTGTGTATCCTTTATCACAACCTCTTCCTTTTTTGTAATTGCATGTCCATAGTAAACAAATCCCTTCCTTGGGGGATAAAACTACATTATCGTTCATCAATAATCACTTTA
Organism: Thuja plicata; assembly: GCA_018584345.1. Lineage (NCBI taxonomy): Eukaryota > Viridiplantae > Streptophyta > Pinopsida > Cupressales > Cupressaceae > Thuja > Thuja plicata. The sequence goes on along the minus strand of MU224169.1, from coordinate 5,334,093 downwards.
CTTAGAAATGGGGAAGGTGTGAATGCTTTTGGTCAATGATGTTCTTTTTTGTTCAAGATCTAACCTTAAAGGTATATGTCTTTGAGAAAGGATCTTTTCTCCATTCATATATCCCTTAAAAGGATCTCTTTACATTTTTTGCATGATATCTCTTTACAACTATCTCTTTCTTTCATCATAGGAGTTGCGACCTCTATGGCTTAGACTGAGTGTTACTTAAAGGATATCTCCTTGGTGTTGAAGGTGTTTATCTGTGTTCCTCTTTTCCTTAAGATGTCAACATTGACCTATTTTTCCATCTTAATTTGGGGCATATATGGCCTCCAGGTTGCAAATGTTTTAGTTATTTTAAATATTTAAGGTTGAGTCTACTAGCATAACACAATTTTCTAGGAACCAATGAAACTCATTTGCACCATTTTAGTAGATTTACTTGGATACAATTCTTTCCTCAGCTATCCTTGGGATTGGTTGAACTAGCTTAACACAACTTGTTAGCCCATTTGACCTCTCCTTTGTGTATATTATCAGGATGAGTTGACCACCATAACACAAATTGCTACTCCATCAACTCTCTTTAGACCAAAATCTCTTTTAGGATGAGTTGAGTAGCATAATACAACTTACTTTCAACTCTTCCTTCTCTCTTCTCATGGATCACCTAGCATGATATAATTTTTTAGCCTATGTCATTCATAGTTTTTATTTCTCTCTCTTCCATGATTTCATCGCACAATACACCTTGCTAATTGGTTGGATCATGGAATCCTATCTCATCTTTGATGTGTGCTCTTATTCTTTCCATGATACCACTTGTGTTTCATTATCATTTCAAACATGATACTAGCAATTGAGGCATTTTTATTACAATATCTCTTCAACTAGTTGACTTGGACCCTTATTAAGTTTTTATCTTAGTTTTAGTTTATTTTGTGTGTCCCTGCATATGGTTGTATGAGTTAAGATCCTTGGCATGGGGGCTTATTCCATTGAACTTAGTGATGTCTTATCTCTTTGTAGTTTTTTTTTCCAATGATCAACTTTATGTGTTCACATCTCTTTCTTCTAATTTACCATGAGTATGTGTGTATACTCACACTCCTACTAAAGTGTGGGTTAAATGTAGCATTGTAAATTGTAGGAACCTTGCTAAGGTGTGCACTTTATTATTTTTAGCACCAATTTTAGTGTGTGCTCATTCCTATATGTATCATTAAATATTATTATGTATTTAATTAATTAATATTTAAATATTTGTCCTTTTATTAATTTAATTTCCAAGAGGCCATCTTTAATGTGTGTGCCCCTTTAATTAAATCCTCTAATTGTATTTATTTAATTTATTAATTTAAAATACAACTTCTTTATAATTCAATGCCATCAAATCTCTATGAGGAGGACCCCTTTAATTATGATTGTGTCCCTTTATTATTTCAATCATTTATCTCCTCTTTATTGAATAAACAAAATACTAATGGGGGGGGGGGAGGGGTATTGGTATTCTCGCAAAATTTAAGATTTACTTTACTTACTGCAAAATTCATCAATCATACCATCCATAAAATAAAATAATAGAGTAGAACACCAAAAAATTATTGTGGAAAATCCAAATGGGAAAAACCATGCAGAGGGTTAGCTCTTAATATCGTATAACTAGTTATATAATATTATAATGCTTACTACATGACACACTATCAGAGGTCTCACTGTCAAAGAAAGAGAAATGCTCACTGCCAATGAGAATACAAAAATGAGATATTACATATGCATATGATGTATGTTGAAGTTAGTTCCCATGTATTACGGATTTGAAATACTTCATTAGTCCTTTTCTTGTTCACACAACCTTCTACAATAAAAATTTCACAAGTTTTTATCTTCTCTTTTCGCATATTTGCTTACACATCTCTTATGTTTCATTCAACACATGCACATACATATATCTAGAGTACAACACTTATTTCATGTCGTCTAAACATGCTAGATCCAAGTAGTTGGATGAGGTAAATCATTACACATTTCATTTATAATATACTTTGAGTTAGCTTCCATACATCGGCCAAAAAATTTATCAAAATCATATCCACTTGATTTTACACATTTTGTCCAATCCTTAGTCCCGTCTCAAATTTTTAGAACCAAAAACATTTTCCTGAAGTACGGATCAACTGACTAATTGTCCTATTCCAGAGAAATAGAGTAACTAGTAGACTGATTTACCAAACCAATAAATAAATTCAATTGGAGCACCAAAGATCATGGCCATCTGGATATAGGTATATGAGGGATATCAAAATATATTGTCCAAAATATATTACCATAATTGTCTGTGTAGAGAAAAATAGAGCAAAATATTGTTAACAATATCTCAGAATTCTTGAAAGAATAGGTCAACAATAGTGTGTTGAAATTAATGACAACCAAATGATCAATGGCAACAATCTCCCCCTTTTTCAATGATGATAATATACAAAAAAAAAACTTCCATCGTGACTGCCAAAATATCCCCCTTAATATGATTTTTTAAAACTATTTCCCCCCTTTTCTTTATCAATTATTCTCCCCCTTTTCCATCAAGGATATATAGTATCAAAATATACCAAAATGATGTGATCAAAAGGAACTTTACTTACCTTTAGTAAATATCTCCTTGTATTTTACTGTGAGTTCTAGATGAAAGATTTTCCCATAGTTGATGGAATTTAGTAGCATTGAACTCAAAGAACTACATTGTGCCAACATGTAAAGTGCACTGTCAAGATCATGTGAAAGAATTAGGTTTGATTCTTATTTTTCCCCTTCATCCACTATGCTGACATAATATTCCAATTTAGCTTCTAAAATTTATTTGAATTTCTAGAAGGTACTGGAAAATTCATCTCTACTCCTTTGTGTTTTTAGCAGTTCAGTTTAGAGCATATTTACCTTTTTTTCTTTGTGTGCCATCCTTATCAATAATTATATCGAATGAATGTGCCAATTGATTCACATTAGAATCAATAGAGGCCATCTTTTCCTTATGCGTTTTGGTAGCATCAAGCCACCTAAGACAATATCTGTATGTGTTGGCCATAGCATTAATGCAAACTTTCATTTCCTTGATATAACCATTTAACTCCTCTCAAGCCAAGTCATATGTTTTCCTCATATGTTTTCATCAAATTTTAGATTTTTTAGACTTCCTGGATCTAATAACTCATTTACATATTCAAATAAGACACCTGGAACCAATCTTACAATGTCACATGAAATAATGTTATTCTAGAGTATATGAGTGATAAGAGCTTCTCTATTCTAAATTTGACATACAATGTGTTATGCCCTGCCTACCTGTTCCTACATTTTGTTGGAAAAATGTTGGTTCCCCCTTTTTCTTTTTGGGTCCTTTCCCTCACCTTCCTTTTGTTTGTCTTTTGGGCTTCTCCGGGATCCAGATCCTGGAGATTTTTCCCTTCGATTGCCAATGACTTTCAGACCCTAGGGTTCTGTCATGTTACCCCCGCCTTCTTTGGAAGGAGTGACCACCAGATGTCCCGGGGTCCAGACTTTGGTGGCCATCCTGTTGCACATAATGATAATTAAGAATTAATGCACTCCTTTTACATTTACCATGAATAAATTACCTCTGAGTGAATTGTTTGAGAGGTAAAATAGAGTATTTCCTGAGCTAATCTCCTTAACCTAGAAGAGTGTTGGAGGTGTGTTTGAGGCTTCTACAGTTATTTGGTGATAGATTAAAATGATACAGTTATTTGGTGATAGATTAAAATGAAATTCAACCTCCCTTTCCAGCATTCTGAGCTTTCAGGGAGGCCCTCTTTGGTTTCCTTGCCTTTATTTTTTGGTTTGTTGGTTTTTGGTTTGTGTTGCTTGTTTTTCTTGTCTTTTTTGTGCTTTGTTTTTCCCATTTGAGTTCCTTTTGTTTTTTTTGTTTCTGTTTGCATCATCTAGGTCATGCCTTCTATTAGGAACATTTTTTTCTTGGGCTTGGTTTTCTGTCCCTTTCCCTTCGTGGCTAGTCTTTCTTGAAGCAGGGTTGTCTGTATTTTAGTGTGCATGAGTTGTAGATAGTTGGTTTTTTGTCTTGGTCTGTAGTTTGGCCAGTGTTGTAGATATGGGATCGTCTGAGCTTTGTGGATTTCTGTGAAAATTGTTGTTTGGTGGAGCACTGTAAATTCTATAAATTATTTAAACTATGTGTTGATAGTCGGGTAAAAGCCATGTAGATTGTTGGGTTTCTTAAATTCTATTCTGCTGCACTACGGAGGCCTTGCGGTTTCGTAGGTTGCTCGTAGTGCAGGTCTCGTGGATGAAGATTCTTAGGGATGTTGTGGTGCAGGAGCACCTCCCTCCTCTCTTCAAAACAAATATCCTTCTAAGGTCTTTAGAGGATTCACCCAAGGGCCTCCATGCCTAAGGGTCTTTAAGAACTTTTCAAACATTGCTAATAAGCCAACTTGTAAGGCCTAGTCACCCTTGGTGCCTTTATAAACCTTGGGATTTGACTATGGTCAACTGGCATGCTTTGTGTTTAGATTAGTATAGGTAGGTTCTTAGGCTTTTTTATTATGTTTAAAGTCAATAATGATCTCTAGGATCTTAGAATTAGGTCCTATTAGGGAAAAAGTGCACTTTTGCAAGAAATGCAAAAAGTTGCACAAAGCAAGAGAAATTGTTAAGCAACTTTTACAAAAAGTTGCTAAACATGATGTAATTGACTCCCAATGGTCAAAACCTTCAAAAATTGGTTGGATCCATTGGGGAAAGTCTTCATAATCCCTTTAATGCGGGTGGAAGACAAGATGATGTAAGTTTGAATTTGAGAATCAATAAAATTCCCTATTTTCCCTAACTTTTGTCTGAAAGTTGAATGTGTATGGTATAGTACGGATTGAAAGAAGAAAATGAGTGGATGAATTGAAATATAGGGTGAGATAAGGAATAGATTCAATTTTTTTGAAGTGTTTCTAAGATCAGAATCAAAAGTTGTCAACAAATCTCTCTCGGGTACACAAAAACCCTTCCTGGATAGGCAGTTTTCATATATCATGTCGTAACTTGCCTTTCCACCTTGGGAATTACTTTCCCCTCAGGGAAATTCAAGTAGGGTCAATGTACTATAGGATTCCAAAATCTTGGGATCAGGGGAATGGATCTACTATTTTTACTTGCAAGCCCTAGGCCAAGCATCTCTATGTGCTTGGTTCAATCGAGAGAAGAATGAAGTAGCAACAACACTTTGGGGGTGTAAAAACTCAATCTAATGGTGGATTGTGGTCTCTAAGGGGTCCCTTAAAATTTCCAAGTGGTGGATTTCCTGAGGAGTTTGACTAGTGAAGACTTCTAGAACAAATCAACCCTTTTAGGCCTAATTAGGTCTATTGTAATAGTAAGCATTCGATATCTTCCTTTGTGTTTGGGAGTTTACGCTTTTGGGGTTTGATATAAATCTATAATGGGTTTTTGGATCTAATATTTTTTTTATACGTCCTTTGGGAATTATTTAAACTAAGTCCTAAAAAATCGCTCAATAGGGCTGCAAGCCAGGAAGGCTTATAAGCCAGAATTGCAGTCTAAGTTCTTAGACTCTTTAAAGGGAAAAAAATAAATTTATTTTAGAGATCAGTAGATTGTATGGAAAATTTCCATCCCCATTCAAACACTTAGGTTCCCATTTGTTTCAAAATAAAGTGATAGTCACTTCCTATTGAAGTAGACTTGGTATCCTCTAGGAGGATAGTGTATTTGATGATTGTTTGCAGGATCTTTTGAAGGTGTAGAGAATTCCCTTGATCCAATTTGGGTGTAGAGAAGACACCTAAGGTCACACCGAATCAAAGTTGCATAAATAGAGGAGAGCTCTGCATCAAGTGGTACTAGAGCATTAAAGATCCTTAAGGGAAAAATCAAACCAACACCATGGAAGGAGAAGATGATGGAGGGTTGTCAACAAGGATGACCAATGGAGAGATAGTGAGATACCTTAGAGAGAAAAGGACAAAGAATGATGAACAAAGAGACACTGAGATGTAATTGATGAGGTAAAAAATGGAAGAGCTTAGGGAAGAGCTTCGCAAGAAAAGTGGTAACTCTAAAGATGTTGAAGAAGGGAGTGAAGAAGAACCCATTGAGCAGGAGGAAGATGAATGTCCTACGAACCAGAGACTACTTATGAAGACTCTAAATTCTATGGAGAGGAGAACCATGGATACCAAGCTTGAGTTGCCTACATACAATGGGAAGAGGGACCCAAATGCTACAATGGCTTGGGTGGATGCCCTAAATAGATTCTTTGATTGTGAATACATCCTTGGAAACTAGCTTAAAGGATCTGCACTCACATGGTGGAACTTCACTCAAGATGATAGGGTGAAGAAAGGAAAGAATATAGTCACCACATGGAAGAGAATGGTGGCCCTACTCCAGGAAACTTATGTCCTTGAAGATTATGAAGTCCAACTTCGTAAGAAAAGGATGAGTCTAAGACAAAAGGAGATGGATATCTCAACCTACACTGAAGAATTTTAGAAATTGGTGATGAAATCCAAGCTTGCTGAACCAGAATGTGTAAAGCTTTCTAGATATATGCAAGGACTAAGAATTTCAATTCAAGATGAGATTAGCCTAACAAGCCCTACCACAGTAAACCAGTGCTACCAATTGGCACTAAAGGTAGAAGAGAATTTTAGAAGAAGAAATGAACAGAGTGGTAGAGGAAAAGGTAAGATTGATAGAGGAAGAGGAAACTTTGGAGGAAGAGGACAAAGTAATAGACCACAAGGAGAATCCAATAAAGAGAACACCCAAGGAGAAAGAAATTCAAGGGGTGGATACATAGGAAGAAGAGGAAATGGTAGGGGTAGAAATGGAGGAAGAAACAATGAACAAATCAAGTGTTATAATTGCAATCAAACTGGCCACTACACCAATAGGTGTCCAGACAGAAATAGACAAAATAACCAAGGTGAAAGGAGGGCCAACCTAGTGCAAGAAGATGATGCTGACAATGTGAGAGACTGTACTGGAGAAGGAGTATGCCTCATGATGAAGAGGACCCTGATCCAAGTACCACTACCAATGGAGCCTCCTCAAAGAAAACAATTCTTTAGAACCAACTACAAGAGCCATGGAAAGGTATGCAAGTTAGTTATTGATTCTGATTCTACTAAAAATATTGTATCTAGGGAGATGGTAGATAAATTAAAATTGGAGAAAGTACCCCACCCAAATCCCTCTCATGTTTCTTGGCTGACAAAAGGACAACAAACCCTTATAAATGAACATGCTTGGGTAGATTTTTCCATCAAAGACAATAAGGATAGAGTCTTTTATATTTTTTAGATATGGATGTCTGTCACCTTTTGTTAGGACATCCATGGCAGTATGATCTTCAAGCCAAACATTATGGAGTCACAAAAAATATCAAATCAATAAGGGTGGTCATAAATATAATCTACTCTCTCTTCCTAATCTGGTTGACGGGACTTTGTGACCAGGTCCACCAAAAGAGGTAAGTTGTCACCGAGTACCGGGGTACCGGCCAACTTCACCTGTAAAGGTTTTCCAGGGAAGTGAGATTCCTCAGGCCTCCAAGCACGTGAGAGTTGGGTCTCGACAGTACGGAGCTCGGTTGGGAGATGTGACTATTTTTGTTTGAGGGGGATAGCTGGTTATCTTCAACTTGTCTACTCTGGGGATTCAAGTGAGTGGGGTTTCCTACAAGCACGCATTCATTTCAAAAATAAACTTCAAAAGATACTGTAGAGTTAGAAGTGTCTCATCTACCTATAGTTATGTTCAACATTCAAAACATCAACAATGCTCTAGCACACTACACTAAATACAGAATAAATATACCACCATCAGTTCATATTTTATCAGTAGCAAAGGAAAGGAGGTCGTTAATCTAATTTAAGTATCAAAGCAAAGGACATAAAGAACACAAAAAATAAAATACCGTTAACCCAGAAGAGAGAATGCCAACAACATCATCGAGAGAACTCTTCCTTCCTCATTAACATATTTTCCAGAAAGCACTGGTGCGTGATACAATGATAACTCTAGGGGAGAATTTAACTACTGAAAGCTTAAGGACTATGGAACATTGAGCTCTGCAACTAAGAAATGAGAAAACCAGATTGCTATTAACTATGGACTACAAAATCATCAATTTTTCTGACCTTTGGAATGAGGTTGGACTCATTATTTATACACATCATTTGACCTAAACCTAACCCTAACTTATTTACACTTTATAATATAATACATTATCCGGTGACCAGTACTACCTGCACCACACTAAAAAAGACCTCGAGATGGAAAAGGTCTGACATGTCAGAAGAATAAGACAAGAAAAGTGGAGTGGAAGAATCAGCCTCAAGAAGAGAGCCGAAAGGAGAGAGAGGAAATCTGATCCTCCAGGGATTGAGGCTACATGCCTCATAAATGGGAGGGCAGCTCACTATCTCTGATGTGCCAGGTGTAACATTGAAACAGCACCTTAGGAAGACCATATGTCAAAAAACCCCCTGTCGAGCTGACATGCCCTATTGTGGTTACCCACCTTCTGACAACCTTCATTAACTACCTTGAAAATGACTGGTTGGCCTTGAGAACTGGGATGCGGGTCACTTAAAGAATACAAAAATGTGGGATCCAAAATTTTGGGATCCGGGAACTCACGTTCCAAAAGAATAAATGAATACAACACGCCTTCTATTGAACATCTCCAGAATTCGGGGGGGCTTATTGCTTCTTATGATTTTTCCCAAGCCTCTACCACTTGGCCTATGCTTTCCTTATCTATACTGCAGATGCTATCCCGCCGACTACAGAAAGCCTCCACTGCTTCCTCAACTTCTCTGGCCCCGTTCCAGAATTCATCCACCATTTTGATGGCATCATGCGATCGGATCATGGTCTTCGACAACCTTCATAGCCTACCCTGGTCAAAATCTCTGGCTGGCAGATACAGGGACTCCATTCTCTCATCAAACTTGCTGAGGACATAGTCCTCCAGGGTACATGTGTGGGTGGTGAAGGGGTCAACTTATGATACCCTGACCATGAATGCCTTGAACAAACCCAAGGGATATCGGCCTCCCATTATCTTCTCTTTCAAGGTCTTAACCAGTTCCTTGCAAACCTCAATTTTGAGGGCAAGTCTGGAGTACTGGACCTGGATGGAATCATATGATTCCTCTCCCAAAATTTTGGACTCAGTGGCGATTTCCTCGCTGATGTTGCGGATCTCCTCTAGCCCAAATTTCTACTTTTCATACTTTGCTAGATCCTGCTCCCATATAATAGCGGATCCTTTTTCCTGGCTAAGAATGGAATCAATCCTATAAAGGTCTGGGAGGGACACCGCCAAAATATTCTCATTGCGGTCACTTGCTTGGCTGCCCACCCATCGACAGCTTGTGCTTTCTTCTTCATGATGCACAGAGAATCCACATCGCCCTGTGCAAGCGGCAATCCAGAAGAAGGGGTTTTTGGGTGGACCTCGGCCAACAGTCGCGTGAGTTCTGCAAGAAGCACGAGGAGATTGGCATTTGTTTCTCTTTCCTCTTGCAACTTCTGGCCCTACTTTATATACCGGTCCTCTATTGCTTTGGTGGCTTCCTTCATTAGATCTAGCTCACCTTGTTTATCTCTCCTCCCCAATTCCACCTCTGCTACATTGTAGTCTTCAGGCCTTACGGCCGCTGCATCTGCATCAAGAGGGGGTGTTGTGATGGTCACAATTGTAATACCTGCTGGGTTAGTCTGAAGAGTATGGACTGCCCGTGCTTTCTTGGGCCTCTTAACCTCTGTGTTCCTAGCCATCATCTCGGCCAACAAGAGTGGAGTGCTTGTGGTTGCCACCAGGGTCTTTCTTTTCTTGGATTCCACCAGCCATGGGGGTGGCTAGGGTGGCTTTGTTACTAAGACCTTCTCATTAGGATCCTTTTCGGGATCCGAGGGCACATTCCTGGAGTATACGTTATGCTCGGGCTCTTTTTCTTGCTCCTATTCTGCTTCCTTTTCTAGTTCTCCACAACCCCTAGTGTTCTCCACCATGTTGGCATCTTTTGTAGTATCATCTGGGATCCTTTCCCCGGTCTCCATCTCACCTGTATTTTTAGGGACTTCTTCCCTATTGGTGTTAGTCATTTCTTCATTTTCCTTATCTGGGACCTCTTGGTCCGTTTGGTACTACTATTCCTGGGCCTTATTGGTCTCATCTGCTAGGATGTTCTCCTCCACCGGGGCATCTTCTAGAGGTGGGTGAGGTCACTGGCCAAATTTTAACAAGGCGGTCATCATTACTACCTCACCGAAAGTGCTCCAGGGCATTTGGTAACCTGGAGTTACCAAAGGCACTTGAAGCGTGATGGTTGGAAGTACGGTTGTTCCCTCAGATCTGGGTTCTCCGACCATCAATTTCTCATTTGTGGGCTGCCTTGGTATATCCCCGGTCTCCTAGACCGGTATTCTTTCCCGCTCAAACTCTGTTTGAATTTCTTCCTAAGCCTCTTGCTCTGATGTATGCTTTTCTATGGGAATTTCTTTTTCTATAGGGACCTCCTCTTTGTCCTGAGCTGTAATTTCTTCCACTGCATGGCCAATACTATGCTGGATCTCCAAGAGCTCCTCCACTGAGAAGGTGTCATCAAAATCATTGTGCAGGGGTGAGGAGTCTGAGATATCTTCTAACTCTAGAGAGTCTAAACTTAATTCCACCGGGGACATTGATGGCATGTCGGGGGTGGTGGTTATGCTTGGTGTAGGGGTCACTGTTGTTTTCTTCTTCCTTATGAGGAAAGCCACGGTATTCATAATGTTAGTAGACTCTGCCTCAGTGAAATTTTGTTTGGTCATCATAGCTGCTAACGAGGAGGATCCCGCCGGGCGATTAGATGCCATTGGAGTTATGGGGAGACCGGAAGATACCTGCATGCTTAGCTACTGACTGGTCAGCTTTACCGACTCCATTTGTTGATGTAGGTGGGCCATCAGAAGTGTAGGAACCTGGGGAGGTGCCTTGGGAGCTGGGGCACCCTCTTTCCCTTTCCCTTTTCTCGTGCTTGTTTCAGCGGCCGCAATGAACGAAGATGGTCCAGCACCGGATGAAGAGGGGATGGTCTTCTCGACCGTTGATTTCTTTTGGGCACTTTTAGGACACACCCGGGTGAAGTACTGATGACTTGCCTCCAAAATGGGGTGACTTACCCCTTCAATGGTTAGATCCTCTAGGATGGCCCAGTTCACCAGAGGAAGACCCTGTTTGTCCAACCCCTGTCCTTTATACACTGGATCCTCCAGTGGCCCGTCATCTTTGAACCCCTTTAGGAAGGTTTGAATGTCCAGTGCTTTCATGAGCCCTTTGCTCATCCTTGTATTTTGTTGGGCCCGGAGATCAAAATTGTCCTGGCAGTCTGCCCAAAAGTCCTCAATATCCACTTCGTGAGGCTCGGATGCCTGAGGTAATGCTACGGAAATCTTGCCGTGGGGATCATAATTTTTCTGGGCGTGGTTGAATTCTACCAGCCCCAAGATTTTCAAATCATTATCTGCCTCACAGGCTGCAGCAAGGATGCATGTGTAATTCCCACAGGAGAAAGGGAAAGGGATGTTAACGACCTTCTTCAATGTGAAGAAGGTGTGTAGATCCATCATCTGCCTGCAAAAATCCAAGAGAATAATTCTATCCCCGCAATACCGAGGAAGAAGATAGGGCTTTCCATTGAAGCCTGTCACCCTAATGTAGGTGTGATGTCAGAACTAAATAAAATATATTCCGTAGGAGCTGATCAGAGTCATTGTCGCCTATGAGAAGCGGTACCCAGGATCTGGAGTAAGTGTTAAAATGTTGTTATAAATGAAAGCATCATTTACCCGGTAGAAACTTTTGAAACTAAGTTCCCACTGTAATTGGGGATAATGATCCCATGGTGTGACTTGTCCTGGCCCATTTCCAAGCTCTCCCACTATGCCTAATCCTAGAAATTCTGGTCTTTGTTGTGCTAACTCCCATAGCATATATGATGTCATATAAAACTGAGAGGTCTGGGCGATGGTCCTCATCTGTGTATCCACATGGTTGGCTATGATAGCCGCCCCGTTGAAGGTCTTGTTGTGTGTGGTGATGCAGTATAGAAAATAATACATCCATGCCGAGAACTCTTAGGCATGGGGCCATCCGAAGATCCTGCATAAAAATATAATGCCCGCTTGAATGGGCTCCTTGAAATCCCTGTGGGGAATTTCCAACTTCATTCTTTTGTGGTCTCACTTTGGAGACTTCAGCCACTGACTATTGAGGTGTTGCTAGGAAATGACTTCGGCCTCACCGAACTCCTTTAGTGATTCGACCCGAGTGATGACCATAGACCTTTGAACTGAGGAATCCCTAACCCGAAAGCAAAGGTTGGGGCATCCAAGGTAACGATGGTGGTGGGGTATTGTAGCGGTCGAGGATCCGAAAGCAGAATTGAGCGAGTAGGTGCATTGTATAATATTGCCAGTTTCTTTATTAATTCCAGTGACCACCAAACATGGGAAGTTTGCAGCCTTTATGATGCCAAAGGCAGCCATGAAAGTGGCTACCTTGTCCCCTTTAGCCTTTAACTTGTAAATGGTTTGAATTAGACTCTACAATTCAGCCCAAGTTATGGGATCTGTATTTGTTATTTCCTGGACTTTGGAGTCCACCTTGGACCCTGCAATAGCTCCTTCCTTTGGATATTTGGAGGTTAGGGGCAGCTTTGCCAGCATTCTTTCAATCTTTGACTTTGTAGCTGCCCGGGTAGAAGTGGTAGGTAGTTCCAGACTATCAGGAGGGGCAAAATCGTCAGACATCTTGGATCAATCTATCCACAACCTGCAAGACTAGAAAACTGTCAGGACATATATATAAAAATAAGTTACAACTCCGGGAGATTCTTCCCCAACCCGCATCTGTCAAACAAGTGTTAGTACATACATCAAGAGTTTTGGAGCATCTAGAATGAACATGGTTTAGCATTCTAGAGCGTGTTAACAAGGCAACAGGAGGAAGTGAAAGACAAGGTCCTACCAGAGGTCCAAAGTCTGGACTACTAGTCATTGCTGATGTGACTGGCAATAAACCACACTTTGGTCGACATGTAACTACACGTGGTAGGATGGCAGGTGGCGTTAAGACATTTATGGCGACAAGTGGGTTGACACAAGGGACTTAAGTGCCAGATGGGACATGGTTTGAATTCCCACTCATGGGAAATTAAACCCGCCATAAATGTGACAAGATGGAGGAGAGAGAAAGCTTCCATGGCTCAAACCAGCAAGGTGCTGAGTTCAAACTGTGGTGACTCTGCCTCAACAAGCTCAGTCTCATGGGGTGAAAATGCATGACAAAGTGCGAAGAACTTGCGAGCTCTGAGGGATATATAGAACATATACATGCACAAAAATGTACAAAGGGCTGAGGGCCGAAATGGATATACACAAAATATATAAACATATACACCATCTATAGAGAAACAGTATTAACACATGTACAAAAACTACCCTAAAAATATATATAGAATGTACACTAATCTACAGCTACGCAGAGGGTGGAAAACCCTCTAGCAGAGCCAACCCACCAATGGGTGGCGAACCAGAAGCAAAAAAATGCAGAAAAACCAAAACACAGACCAGAACAAAACAAACCAAAAACAAAAACAAATGAACAAAAGTAGGAAACAGAAGGCCTACTTGGAAATCTGAAGAAAGGCAAAGAAGGAAAGCTCTAGGACTACTCTGCAACAACTTCAACCTCCAATGATCACGAACAACCACCAAAAATTAACTCGTAGTTATCCTCTAAGCTTAGAGTAATTCATAGTTAATCGCACTCAAATCGCCAAGGAATAGCTCTGAAAAGCTCTAAGTGTCTTTAATCGTGGTAACTGTGAAACTGACATGTAATTTCTATTTATACCCAAGGTAAAAAGAAAGTTACCTTCTTTCACACAAAACTCCAGAACAAGTAGACCTCCGGACTCTAGGTCCGGGGATTTCAGGCGACCATGTCTTCTTACAAAAAGAAGACATCATGGCGGAGTATCCCAGAGTCTAGAGTTTGGCTCTGGAAAAGAAACAACCAACTCCAAGACTAGGTCTTAGAGACACGAAAGACAAAAGTAGAAAACAAAACAAACCTCATGGGAAGGAAAACCCAGAGAAGAAAACAACAGAAACAAGGAAGACAAGGCAACGACCAAAGCGAAAAGGGGGACTCAACATTTTGCACACAAAATGTAGGGACGAGTATGCAAGGCATAACAAATGGAAATTTTTTGGGATGAATGCCTTGAGCATTTGAGAACCGTAGAATCTCTGGTTAGTAAAACCGGAACCAATCATTGCTCAGAGTATCCTGTATGCAAGGCGTGAAGCGTTTGAGAAAATCTGGCTCATACATGATTCAATCCTTGATCTTTTGTCTGTTGTGAAGTGTGTGCTTTGGAAGGAAATCAAGCCGATGACCTATGGGAGAATCAAAGAAGAGGCAATAAATATATCAACCCAAAGTCATCAAATTTTCTTGTTTCTCCCAGATACTAGAGTTTCGTCCCATCTTTTCTTTTCTTATTATTTTATCCTCTTTTGAGTGGGAGGGCAGTACTTCTTTCACCATTAAGCTTTAGCTTAGCTAATTTTAATGGCGGTACTTTTTTCACCCTTCCATCCACCTCAATTTTTTGAATGGGGAAGAAAACTCCAAACCTAGAAAGAATTGTAAAAGTTAAGACTTGGGCCAACAAACTAGTGCGACCGATCTACCCTCGATGTGTCCGATTACTTGTTTCCTTTTTATTTTGATTTAACTGATTACGAGACTTCCAGGGATAAATCTGATGAAGATTACTCATTACCTGCTACCAAAATCACAAAATAACTCTGGAGACTGGACTAATTTCACCATACTAACAGTAGATTCAAAATTCAACATAAATGTGGAAGGCACCATCCCGGAGACTAGATGTTATGCAAAGCATACCAGCCTACATTAGGGGAGCAAAACATTGGAAACCCGGGAAAGAAAGAGAAAATAGAAGCAAGACAAAAAGGGAAGGGGAGATCCTAAGGGACCACCAGCAAAACTATTTACAAGACAAGGCACCCCAAATGGGACACCAGGAAAGGAATATTTACAAGCAAGAAAATTTACATATAATACAACTCTGGACAAATCTGCCTTATTCAAAGTAATGTTTGAGAAACTGTCTATTGACGGGCAATGGGATGGGTTCTTTGGTCATGGTATTAAGGCAATAGGTATTTTCCCCGTAGATCTCTAAGATCAAATATGGTCCAAGCCAGAGCCATTGGAATTTGGTGTGCATTCCTTTATTTTCTCGGGCTTTATCCCACAGGAGGACCAAGTTCAAAATCTAAAAGGCCTTGTACTAGGATCTTCGGTCAAACCATCATTTTACCACTGCTTGGTGATGTGCAAATGTTCAAGGGCTACATCTCTTTGCTCCTCCATCCACACCAGATTCATAAGCCGAACCTCTACGATGTTATCCTAGTTGCCGAATTCCTTCATGAACTATAAAACTAGGATCTATAAGTTAATGGGGAACACTGGGTTCTGGCTGTAAACCAGATGGAATGGGGATGTCCCCAGGGAAGCCTTAATGTGAATATTATCTGCCCAGAGAGCGATTCTCAACTTTTGGTGCAAATCCCGGGGATTCTATTATAACAGGTGTTTGATCACTTCAAGCAAATTTTTGTTAGTTGACTCAGCAACACCATTTCCCTTGGGGTAATAGTTGTTGGAGAAATTCATAGTGATCTTCTGATCATAGGTCCATTCTAGTAGTTGCGCCAAAGAAAATTCCTGACCATTGTCACACACTATGGCAAAAGGCATTTCGAATCTTGTGACAATGTTTTCTTCCAGGAATTTGATAACCACATCTGCCATGTTGTTCTTACAAGGTATGGCTACAAACCACCGGGTGCAGTAATCGGTAGCAGTCAGGATGTATCGGTGGTTGGCAGATGAGTTGGGGTTGATTTCCCTAATAAAGTCAAATGCCCACTGGGAAAAAGGTCTAGCTTCAAAAACTAGCTGCAGAGGCATAGCCAGGTTACGCTCATGATGTGTTGCAGTTTGGCATGTATGGCATTTCCAGATGTGAGTGTAAACATCTTTAAAGATACATGGCCAATAGTATTCAACCTGAAGGATCTGATGGGCAGTGGCGTCAGCTGAGCCATGCCCAATTCCAAACTTCGCGTGAAAGTCTTCGATTATCTTTGCAGCTTAAACCCTATCTATGCACCGGAGGTACACTCTTTCATAATTCCTGCGAAAAAGCGTGGAGTTTTTTAATCATGAAGTGCATGCTTTTCAACCACAGGGCGCAACATTTGTTTGGAGGAAATCCCTTTGGGCATCAGTTATTCAACAATAGGTACACCAGGTCTATGTACCATGGATCTCGAGTGATGGACTCTACTATTTATGTCTGACATTCGATGTTGGGAGTCTCTTCTGCCATTGCTCTACTTAGTCCCTAGCCTCAAACTATCTTCATGGGTTGCATTTCCAAATCGTATTCCTAGAGGATGGCCATCTACTTCCCCATCTTTCACCCAATTCACTCTGCATCAACAGAGATTTTACCGCCTGGTCCAGGATGATGGCATGCACCTTGCTCCAGAGAATGTAATGCCAGAATTTCTTCACGGCGTGAATAAGAGCAAAGGCCTACTTTTCCAGTGATGAATATCAAACTTCGTCATTCTTAAAGGGGGATCTCATGAAATCTATTGGTCATTCTTCCCCTTCGACCTTTTGGGTTAATACTGTCGCATTAGAATGTGATGAAGCAAAGGAATAAATGTAGAAAGGGAGGGAGTAGTCCAGACTAGCCAAGACTGGTGCCTCTATTATTGTTTATTTAATTTGGGTGAACAACCGCTTTGCTTCAGGACTCCACTCAATTTTAGTATCTTTCTTCATCATTTCTTTGAGCGGCTTCACGATCTTGGCAATTCTAGTGATGAACCACTAGACAAAATTGATCTTTCCAAAGAAAGATTGCATCTCTTTCTTACTGCCAACCATTTGCAAATTTAGTAGTGCTTCAACTCTCTCAGGGTCAATGGATATACCCTTCTTGTAAACAATATGCCCGAGAAACTTTCCTTTAGTGACCCTGAATATACATTTCTTAGGGTTGAGGGATATTCCACACTGGTGACATCTCTCACAAATCTGGGTGAGATGGGCGGAATGATCATGCCTATTCAGGAAAAGACGGTCAAATCATCTATGTAAATGATTATACACCGGTTCACAAGACCCTCAAATGCAATGTCCATGGCCTTCTGAAATGTAGCCCCTGCGTTAATGAAGTCGAAGGGTATTGTCCGGTAAGAAAACATTCCCCACTTGGTGGTGAACATTGTTTTGTCTCTATCCTCTTATTTAACCATGACTTGGTTATATCCGGAGTACCCATCCAAGAAAGACATCATTTGGGATCCATTCACTATTTTCAACACCTCATCTAATGAGGGGAGAGGGTGATTATCTTTCTTGGAGGCTTTATTCAAATTTCAGAAATCCACGCAAAGGAAAATTTCACCGCTCTTCTTTCTCACAGGGACCAGGTTGACAACCTATGTAGTATGCCAGATTGGAAATATTATCCAGGTTGACTGTAGTTTTTGCACCTCCTAATGAATCAGAGGCTCGATCAGTGGGTTGACAGGTCATTTCTTTTTCCAGAAAGGCTTAGCATTAGGTTTGAGTGGGATGGTATGAGTCATAATGGATGTTTCATATGTCTTCAAATCCTCATACCCCCACATGATCATGTCTATGTATTCTCACAGAACCATGAGAATCTTTTCCTTCTCCTCAGGGGAGCAGGAGGTGCCGATGTGTATCATTTTCTCTTCACTGGGCTAGCCGATGTTCACTTTCTCAAATTTTCCTCCCTCGGAGGAGGATGATATATTTTCCTAGCCCTGAGGGTCTGAGTTGAAGATTAGTTCAAGTGTGACCATCCCCTTTGGGATGGTGTTGGTTGGTAGTTCCATGATCCCATCATCTTCATCACCCTACCCAGTGTCATCGTGACCTCTTTCTTCCACTATCTGGTCCTCAAAAATGCCAACATTGGCCATGAAGGCCAGGATGTGTTGATCATCCTCAAAAACCTAAAAGTGGGTGACATTATCTGGAATGGACGGGGTGGGAATCATCTCAACAGAAAATCTCTGGAGTCGTGAGCTGGCCATGGGCTCAAGTGTACTAGCAGAAACAACAAGGGCATCTGGGACATAGTTTTGTCTTCAAGGAATAAGATCAATGTCGAAAGCATCAAAATATTCAATAAGGCTCTATGCCCAGTTGCGGTATGCAGCCATCCTCTTATCATGACAAGTATATTGACTCTGGACCTATTTGACAATCAACTATGAATCGCCCAGGGCCCAAAGGTGGGTGATTCCTTTCCTTAGTGCAAATAGGAGTCCAAGGACCAAGGCCTCGTACTCTGTGACATTGTTCGTGTGGTTGAACTGCAGCCTGTAGGACATGAGGAAAGATTTCCCATGTAGGTTGATTAGTTCCACTCCAACCCCAAAGCCTTGTTTGGATCGAGACCCATCGAAATTAAGGGTCCATAAATCATCGTTTGTTGTCTGGGGCTGGGAAGATGAAGTGGTCTTTGGATTATTTTTGGGAGACTTGGGAGGAGTCTCCCCCTGTGCTGATGGTATGTGGGTGAGTTCTTCCTTCAGAGGGACCTCTGATTGGGATTCCTAGACAAATGGTGCCAGAGGGGCGCCACTAGCAGAAGTACTGGGTCCTGGAGAATCAACTGTGTGTTCTTTCCTCCGGAGGGCATCAATGGGTCGGGTGGCAGTGGTAAGTCAAGGCTCACACTCTAGCTCTGAATGTTTCTGGTAATGTACCCAACACTATGTTTTGGACAAGAGTGTGGCAGGGGTCGGTGCGGCACCTTTAGAGTTAATCTCAACCCTTAATTTTTCTTCCAGGTCCTGGGTTCTCTGTAGAATTATGGGATCCTCCTCGGGGGTGAAATTGAATGTTAAAATTTCAAGGGGTTGGTACACCTCGGGGGAAGTCTCATAGAATAAGACCTCATTCACCCTCCCAACTTTGGTGAGGGCCTATTTCATCTGAGGTTCACTTTTGACCTGGATCTTGTTAGATTCTCCTTCCCAAGGAAGCCATAAGTGGGAGAAGTCGGTCGAAAAGTATCTGTTCAGGGACTTAGACCAATTCCAACTTAATAACATCCCATAAGTTTCTAGGATGTCTACTACTTGGATGTCGATCATGCTGGCTATTCTGGGGTCTTGGATTAGTTGAATTCAGACATTCTTTAGTTCACCCACCATTTTTATAGCAGTTTTGTCCATTTGGATTACTGCACTGTTAGAGAGGGTGGGGCAAAATCTAAGCTTCTGGCATATGGATAGGGGCATGATGTTGCCTGAAGCCCCAAAATCTACTAGGCAGTTGTGTATATTTTTCCCTTGCATGTTTAGGCCTAGCAGGAAGGGAGGATCTTTAGTATTTCCCTGGAAGACGGCCACTTTGGCATCCTCAAAAGAGACAGTCTTGGGTGGGCGGCTGACAGCTTCTGGGCTTCCCAAGAGCTTCAGAAGAGACTTCTTCTACTCAGGATAGTTCAGTAAAACCTCCATCAAGGTCATGGAGGTGGTGGTTTGTTCTAACGCCTTCATGATATCAAACCTCCCTCCCAGGAATTGGTGACTCCCCTCGGCTAGGTCCTTTGCTTGGTTAGAGCTAGAACCTTTTGGAGAGACAGACCGATCGATTGTATTGTCTTGGGGAGGAGTGTCTTTAGGAGGTGTTGGTGTGTAAACTAGTCCTTTACCAGTCTGGCTCTGAGTATTGTAAGGAGCCCATGGGTTGGTGAAGGCATTGGCCTCAAAGGTCAGAATTGACTCATCAAAGAATCCCTATAGCTCGGATTCTTCTTCATCTTCTCTGGCAGTCCCAAAAAATATGGTCTCATAGGTGAATGCACCATGAGTGGGCTCTTGCACAGGAGGTTCTGGGGGAGTAGGATCAGATGCTTGTTGTCTATCCAGCTGGGAAATCATGATGACCTTCTCCAGCGTGGCACAGTTTACCTTATTGTGGGAGCCTATGTCATGCAATCTACACCAATTGGTCATGGGATAGAAGTCTGTGAATGACATGAAATGGGATGGTCTATCATTACCCCAGTTGGTGTTTTGGTTTGGAGGCAGACCTCTAGTATTGGCGTTGTTATTCCATTGTTGTTGGTTGGGCCAAGGCCCGTTGTTGAAATTTCTTCCTCTGGCATTATTGTTTCGTTGGCCAGAGAAAATATTCCCTCTCTGGGAATTAGAATTATGGGGTGCGTAGGACCCCACTTTCAATTGACCCATGTCCACAATCAAGGTGGACAACATTCATCAGAGGGATTCTACCTTGGTGGTCAACTAGGTGTTTGCGTCATAATATGACGGTCATTGTTGGTTTCCTAGGAAGGCAACAGTGTTCACCGGAGTCAAGGGCGGAAATCCTCCAATTGCGGATGACTAGAAGAAAGGAACTCTGGGTGGTTGTGTCTGTGGTTGTTGCATTGGTTGCGACTGGTTCCAAGGAAAAGATTCCCGACCTAGTGTTGTCTAGGTTTTTGATGGATACACATACCGGGCCTGCTGGTCTATTAGCGGTGGTGGGGGATTCATGGCCATCATGGGGGCACCCATTGCTTGATTGGGGTTATATCCCCCATCGTAAGAGGTTCCACTGGGGATCATGTTGAATGGCATGCTCTGCCCAATCCCGCTTGGGGATTTTTTGAGGCCACAGGACAGTTCTAAGGCTAGGTTATAAACTTTTGTGAAAGTGTCCTGGTCACCCGAGATGGTAGTTATCCAAAGGAGAGTGGCAAAAAAGGGGTCCATCATGTTGAGATAGGTCTAAATAGTCACTTTCGCAGATGGGATGAAGGGACCCATGCACCGCTTCAAGGCATGTTGAAATTGGTGGTTGAATGTTGCGAGGGTTCACTCAGTTCTTTCCTGATAGAAATGAACTAGCTGTGGGACCACATTGGGTCCACGTGTACATGGAAGGCAGTTAGGAAGGCATCTTCCATGTCTTGTCAACTGTTAATGGAGTTGGCAGGAAGATTAAGGTACTAGTTCAATTCATTCAGTCCTAGGGACAGAGGGAACATCTGGGTCACAATGTCTTTATGTTGGATCCGGTGTCGGTTCATGGCATCTTTGTATGCCTGTAGATGATCTTCTATGGTTTGTGAGCCTAAGTGCTCATATCAGGGACAAGTCTTTTAAATCGTTGGCTGCACCCAGAAAAGTTCCCATTGGGGACCCGGTATTTCCAAAATACGCAGCCATTGGGGGAGTTGGGTTTTGACTGGGTTGAGCGTTAATCCCCGGGATCGTCTGGGGGACTTGGGTATTTAGTGGTATGCTAGAGCCCCAGACGATGGTGGCTGGTTTGGCTTTTGGGGTCCAATTCTTTCAAGCCAGAGGCTTGAGTTCAACAAAGCTTCCAGGGTTGGGAGCTGATCTAAGGATTCTTTTGAATCTTGCTGGTGAGAATGATCCAATCCCACTAAAGGCTTGACTCCTAAAACTATGGCTTAGGGAACCCTCGGGCGGTGTAAAATCTAAATCTTCAGAGGGGGATGAGTTCATGCCCTCCTTCTAGCACCAGTGTTTGTTGATGGGACTTTGTGACCAGGTCCGCCAACAGAGGTAAGTTGTCACTGGGTACCAGGGTAATGGCCAACTTCACCTTTAAAGGTTGTCTGGGGAAGTAAGATTCTGGTCTCGACAGAGCGGAGCTCAGTTGGGAGATGTAACTATTTTTTTTAAGGGGGATATCTGGTTATCTTCAACTTGTCTACTCTGGGGATTCAAGTGAGTGGGGTTTCCTGCAAGTGCACATTCATTTCACAAATAAACTTTAAAATATATTGCAGAGTTAGAAGTGTCTCATCTACCTATAGCTATGTTCAACATTCAAAACATCAATAATGCTCTAACACACTAGACTAAATACCAAAGAAATATACCACCATCAGTTCATATTTTATCAGTAACAAAGGAAAGGAGGTCGTTAATCTACTTTAAGTATCAGAGCAAAAGACATAAAGAACACAAAACATAAAATACCGTTAACCCAGAAGAGAGAATGCTAACAACATCATCGAGAGAACTCTTCCTTCCTCATTAACATCTTTTCCAGCAAGCACTGGTGTGTGATACAATGATAACTCTAGGGTAGTATTTAACTACTAAAAGCTTAAGGACTATTGAGCTCTGCAACTAAGAAATGAGAAAACCAGATTGCTATTAACTATGGACTGCAAAATCATCAATTTTTTTGACCTTTGGAATGAGGTCAGACTTATTATTTATACACATCATTTGACCTAAACCTAACCCTAACTTATTTACACTTTACAATATAATACATTATTTAGTGGCTGGTACTACCTGCACCATGCTACAAAAGACCTCAAGACGGCAAAGATCTGACATGTTAGAAGAATAAGACAAGAAAAGTGGAGTGGAAGAATCAACCTTGAGAAGAGAGCCAAAAGGAGAGAGAGGAAATTTGATCCCCTAGGGATCGAGGCTACATGCCTCATAAATGGGAGGGTGGATCACTGTCTCTAATGTGCCAGGTGTAACATTGAAACAATGCCTTGGGAAGACCATTTGTCAGAAAACCCCCTATCGAGTTGATGTGCCCTGCTGTGGTTACCCACTTTCTGACAACCTTCATTAACTGCCTTGAAAATGACTGATCGGCCTTGAGAACCGGGACGCAGGTCACATAAAGAATATAAAAATGTGGGATCTAGAATTCTGGGATCTGGGAACTCGCATTCCAAAAGAATAAATGAATACAACACACCTTCCGCTGAACATCTCCAGAATCTGGAGGGTCTTATTGCATCTTATGATTTTTCCCAAGCCTCTAACACTTGGCCTATGCTTTCCTCATCTATATTGTGGATGCTATCCCACCAACTACGGACATCCTCCACTTCTTCCTCAACTTCTCTGGCCCCGTTCCAGAATTCATCCACCATTTTGATGGCATCATGCAATCAAATCATGGTCTTTGACAACCTGGGTAGCCTGCCTTGGTCAAAATCTCTGGCTGGCGGATATAGGGACTCCATTCGCTCATCAAACTTGCTGAGGACATAGTCCTCTAGGGTACATGTGATGGTGGTGAAGGGGTCAACTTGTGATACCATGACCATGAATGTCTTGAACAAACCCAAGGGATATCGGGCTGCCATTATCTTCTCTTTCAAGGTCTCAACCAGTTCCTTGCAAACCTCAATTTTGAAGGCAAGTCTAGAGTACTAGACCTAGAGGGAATCATATGATTCCTCTCCCAAAATTCTAGACTCAGTGGCAACTTCCTTGTCGATGTTGCGGATCTCCTCTAGCCCGGCTTTCCACTTTTCATACTTTGCTAGATCTTGCTTCCATATAATAGTGGAGCCTTTCACCTGGCTAAGAACAGAATCGTTCTTGTAAAGATTTGAGAGGGACGCCGCTAGGAATTGTCTCATTGCAGTCACTTGCTTGGCTGCCCACCCATCCATAGCTTGTGCTTTCTTCTTTATGATGCATAGAGAATCCACATCGCCTTGTGCAAGTGGAAATCTAGAAGAAGGGGTTCCGGGGTGGACCTCGGTGAATGGTCACATAAGTTTTGTGAGAAGCGCGAGGAGACTGACATTTGTTTCTCTTTCCTCTTGTAGCTTCTAGTGTTGCTTTATATACCAGGCCTCTATTGCTTTGGTGGCTTCCTTTAGTAGATCTAGCTCACCTTGTTTATCTCTCCTCCCCAATTCCACATCTAATACGTTGTAGTCTTCGGGCCTTACGACCACTGCATCTGCATCAAGAGGGGGTGTTGCGATTGTCACAACTATAATACCTATTGGGTTAGTATGGAGAGTATGGAATACCCAAGGTTTCTTGGGCCTCTTAGCCTCTATATTCCTAGCTATCATCTCTTCCAACAAGAGTGGAGTACTTGTGGTTTCCGTCGGGGTCTTTCTTTTCTTGGATTCCACCAGCCATGGGGGTGGATGGGTTGGCTTTGTTACTAAGACCTGCTCATTAGGATCCTTTTCAGGATCTGAGGGCACATTCCCAGAGTATACGTTATGCTCAAGCTCTTTTTCTTGCTCCTATTCTGCTTCCTTTTCTGGTTCTCCAGAACCCCTAGTGTTCTCCGCCCTATTGGTGTCTTCTGCAGTATCATCCAGGATCCTTTCCCTGATCTCCATCTCACCTATATTTTCAGGGACTTCTTCCCTATTGGTGTCAACCATTTCTTCATTTTCCTTATCTGGGACCTCTTGGTTCATTTTCTGCTATTGTTTCTTGGCCTTATTGGCCTCATCTGCTGGGATTTTCTCCCCCACCGGGGCATCCTCTGGAGGTGGGTGAGATTGCTGGCCAAAGTTTAACAAGGTGACCGTCGTTACTACCTCATCGAAAGTGCTCCAGGGCACTTGGTCACCCAGAGTTACCAACAACACTTGAAGCATGATGGGTTGAAGTATGACTATTCTCTTAGGTCTGGGTTCTTTGACCATCAGTTTCTTGTTTGTGGTCTGCCTTGGTATATCCCTGGTCTCCTGGACTGGTATTATTTCCCGCTCAGAATTTGTTTGAATTTCTTCCAGAGCCTCTTGCTCTGATGTATCATTTTCTATGGGAATTTATTTATCTACAGGGACCTCCTCTTTGTCCTAAGCTGTAATTCCTTCCACTGCATGGCCAATACCTTGCTAGATATCCAAGAGCTCCTCCGCCGAAAGGTGTCAAAAAAATCATCGTGCGGGGGCGAGGAGTCCAAGATTTCTTCTAACTCTGGAGAGTTTGAACTTAATTCCACCGGGGGCATCGATGGCATGCCGGGGGTGGTGGTTACGCTTGGTGCAGGGGTCACTATTGTTTTCTTCTTCCTTATGAGGGAAGCCCCGGTATTTAGAATTTTAGTAGACTCTACCTCAGTGAAAGTCTATCTGGTCATCATAGCTACCAACAAGGAGGATCTCGTCGGGTGATTAGATGCCATTGGAGTTATGGGGAGACCAACATATACCTACATGCTTAGCTGCTGACCAGTCAGCTTTGCCAACTCCATTTGATGATGTAGGTAGGAACCTGGGGAGGTGCCTTGGGAGCCAGGCACCCTCTTTCCCTTTCCCTTTTCTCATGCTTGTTTCAGCGGACGTAGCGGATGAAGACGGTCTGGTGCCGATTGAAGAGGGGATGGTCTTCTCGACCGTTGATTTCTTTCGGCTGCTTTTAGGACATACCTGGGCAAAGTACTGATGACTTGCCTCCAAAATGGGGTGACTTACCCCTTCAATTGTTAGATCCTTTGGGATGACCTAGTCCACCAGAGGAAGATCCTATTTGTCCAACCCCTATCCTTTATACGCTGGATCCTCCAGTGGCTCGTCATCTTTGAACCCCTTTGGAAAGGTCTGAATGTCTAGTGCTTTCATGAGCCCTTTGCTCATCCTTGTATTTTGTCAGGCCCAAAGATAAAAACTATCCTGACAGTCTACCCAGAAGTCCTCAATATCCACTTCGTGAGGCTCAGACGCCTGAGGTAATGCTACGACAATATTTCCGCGGGGATCATAATTTTTCCAGGCGTGGTTGAATTCTACTAGCACCAAAAATTTTAATTCATTGTCTGCCTCCCAGGCTGCGGCAAGGCTGCATGTGTAATTCCCACAGGAGAAAGGGAAAGGGACGTGATGACCTTCTTCAATGTGAAGAAGGTGTGTAGATCCATCATCTTCTTGCAAAACTCTAAGAGAATAATTCTATCCCCACAATACCGAGGAAAAAGATAGGGCTTTCCATTGAAGCCTATCACCCTAATATAGGTGTGATGCCAGAACTGAATAAAATACTGGTCGTAGGAGCTGACCAGAGTCATTGCCGCCTGTGAGAGGTGGTACCCAAAATCCTGAATAAGTGTTAAAATGTTGTTGTAAATGAAAGCATCGTTTACCCAGTAGAAATTTTGGAAACTATGTTCCCACTGTAACTGGGGATAATCATCCCACGGTGTGACTTGTCCTGGCCCATTTCCAAGCTCTCCCGCTGTGCCTAATCCTGGAAAAGCTGGTCTTTGTTGTGTTAATGCCCATAGCACATATGATGTCATATAAAACTGAGAGGTCTGAGCGACAGTCCTCATCTGTGTATCCACATGGTTGGCTATGATAGCCACCCGGTTGAAGGTCCTGTTGTGTGTGGTGATGCAATATAGAAAATAATACATCGACGCTGAGAACTCTCGAGCATGGGGCCATCAAAAGATCCTGCATAAAAATATAATGCCCGCTTGAATGGGCTCCTTGAAATACCCGCAAGAAATTTCTAACTTCATTCTTTTGTGGTCTTGCTTTGGAGACTTCAGCCACTAACTGTTGAGGTGTTGTCGAGAAATGACTTCAGCCTCGCCAAACTCCTTTAGTGAGTGGACCCGAGTGATGACTGCAGACCCTTTGAACTGAGGAATCCCCAAACCAGAAGCAAAGGTTGGGGTGTCCAAGGTAACAATGGTGGTGGGGTATTGTAGCGGTCGGGGATTCGAAAGCAGAATTGAGCGAGTAGGCGCATTGTATAATATTTCCAGCTGCTTTATTAATTTTGGTGACTGCACCAAACATACGAAGTTTGCAGCCTTTATGATGCCAGAGGCGGCCAAGCAAGTGGCTACCTTTTCCCCTTCGGCCTTTAACTTGTAAATGGTCTTAATTAAATTCTGTAATTCAGCCCAAGTTTAGGGATCCGTATCTGTTATTTCCTGGACTTTGAAGTCCACCTTGGACCCCGCAATAGCTCCCTCCTTTGGATATTTGGAGGTTAGGGACAACTTCGTCAACATTCTTTCAATCTTTGACTTTTTAGCTACCCGGGTAGAAGTGGTAGGTAGTTCTAGACTATCAGGAGGGGAAAAATCGCCAGACATCTTGGATCAATCTATCCACAACCTGCAAGACCAGAAAACTATAAGGACATATATATAAAAATAAGTTACAAGTCTGGGAGATTCTTCCCCAACCTACATCTGTCAAACAAGCGTTAGTACATACATCAAGAGTTATGGAGCATCTAGAATGAACATTATTTAGCATGCCAGAGCGTGTTAACAAGGCAGCAGGAGGAAGTGAAAGACAAGGTCCTGCCGGAGGTCCGAAGTCCAGACTGCTAGTCGTTGCCGATGTGACTGGAAATAAACTGTACTTTGGTCGATGTGTACTGGCACATGGTAGTATGGTAGGTGGCGTTAAGACATTCAGGGTGAAAAGTGGGTTGACATAAGGGATTTAAGTGCCAGATGGGACATGGTTTGAATACCCACTTGTGGGAAATTAAACCTGCCATAAATGTGACAAGACGGAGGAGAGAGAAAGTCACCATGGCTTGAACCAACAAGGTGCTGAGTTTGAACCGTGGTGACTCTACCTCAATGAGCTCGGTCTCATGGGATGAAAATGCATGATAGAGTGCGAAGAACTTGTGAGCCATGAGGGATATATAGAACATATACATGCACAAAAATGTACAGAGAGTCGAGGGCTAAAATAGATATACACAAAATATACAAACATATACACCATCTACAGAGAAACAATATTAACACATGTATAGAAACTACCCTAAAACAATATACAAAATATACACTAATCTACAGCTACACAGAGAGTGGACAAGCCTCTGGCAGAGCCAACCCACCAACAGGTGGCAAACTAGAAGCAAAAAAATGCAGAAAAATCAAAACACAGACCAGAAAAAAACAAACCAAAACCAAAAACAAATGAATGAAAGTAGGAAACAGAAGGCCTACCTAGAAATTTGAAGAAAGGCAAAGAGAGAAGGAACTAGGACCACTCTGCAATAGCTTCAACCTCCAATGATCATGAATAGCCACCAAAATTTAACTCGTAGTTATCCACTAAGCTCAGAGTAATTCACAGTTAATCGCACTCAAATCACCAAGGAATCGCTCTGAAAAGCTCTAAGTGTCTTTAACTGCGGTAACTGTGAAAGTGACATGTAATTTCTATTTATACCCAAGCCTCAAGGTAAAAAGCAAGTTACCTTCTTTCTCGCAAAACTCTGGAACAAGTAGACCTCTAGACTCAGGGCCCGGGGATTCTGGGCGACCATGTCTTCTTACAAAAAGAAGACATCGCGGCAGAGAATCCTGGAGTCCGGAGTCCGGCTCTGGAAAAGAAACAACCAACTCTAGGACTAGGTCCTGGAGACATGAAAGACAAAAGTAGAAAACAAAACAAACCTCGTGGGAAGGAAAACCCGGATAAGAAAACAAAAGAAACAAGGAAGACAAGGCAAGGGCCAAATCGAAAAGGGGGACCCAACATTTTGCACACAAAATGTAGGGATGGGTATGCAGGGCATAACAGATCCTCAACAAGAAAATCCAAAATAAAAATTAGTCATCCTTGCAGGAGAACAAGAAATGATCAGTACTATTCAAGATTTAGAGGTAGGATATGCCCTAGTCCTTAAACCAAAGGAGAAAACAATGCACAAAGAAGTACCTCAGGAAGTAGAAAGTCTACTGCAGAAGTATAAGGGAATAGTTGTAGGAGACACACCAAATGAACTCCCACCATTGAGGGATATATGTCATCAGATAGATTTATTCCAGGTACTTCCCTTCCCAACAAAGTTGCATATAAACTCACCCCTGATCAGAATGCAGAGGTCACTAATTAAATGAGTGAATTGTTGACCAAAGGACTCATACAAAATAGTCTTATCCCTTGTGTAGTCCCAAGTGTTTTGGCCACTAAGAAGGATGGAAAATAGAGACTATGCATTAAATCCAGGGCAATAAACAAAATAACAATCAGATATAGATTCCCTATACCAAGAATAGAGGATCTACTAGACCAACTTGGAGGAGCATGTTATTTTTCCAAGATAGACCTCAAATACGGCTATCATCAAATAAGGATAAGGCCTAGAGATGAGTGGAAATTGCATTTAAAACCACTGAGGGATTATATGAATGGCTTGTGATGACATTTGGTCTTAGTAATGCTCCTAGCACTTTCATGAGGCTTATGAATGAAGTGCTTCATGATTTCAAAGGCAAGTTTGTAGTAGTCTACTTGGATGACATTTTGATATTTAGTAGCACCAAAGAAGAACATATGAGACACTTGGAACTATTCCTCCAAAGAATACATGAGAATAAATTATCTATCAACCCTAAAAAATGTGCATTCATGCAACAAGAGTTGACATTCTTGGGTTTTTTCATCTCAAAGGGCACCTTGAAAATGGATCCTGAAAAGGTGGAGGCTATCATCAATTGGACAACACCAAAGACACCAGGAGAAGTCAGGAGCTTGCATGGATTGTCTACCTTTTATAGGAAGTTTGTCAAAAAAATTCAATCACATTTGTGCACCCTTACTTGATACCATCAAGGGTGGTAGGAAAACAAAATTCCAGTGGACAACCCAAGCAGATGAAGCTTTTGAGTATTTGAAGGGGAGAGTAGAACAATACCCCATTTTGGCACTACCTACCTTCAACAAATTGTTCACAATGGAAACTGTTGGAAATACAATAATGGGAAAGTAAGATACTGAGAGGGGGGGTGAATCAGATCTTCAAAATTAAACACTTAAAGTAAACTGATCCATATTCATACATAAATGAATCTAATGTAATCTCAGATAGCATCCACACAATGAAATAAGTAACACATAACAAAATAACTTGGTAACCCAGAAACCCAAATAGGTAAAATTGGGGTGGGGATGACACCCACAAAATTCTCCACTACTGCAATAATAAAGTGTACCTGTTAAGGTTACAATGTTTGATTACAAAATGTAAT
>MU224169.1:5240352-5288693 GCA_018584345.1 Thuja plicata | reverse complement strand
GATTTTCACCTGATACAATGATTAGAATGTCTCAAGTATTGATCCTTCATTATGCACTCTGATGCTGATGACGGATCTCCTCTTTCTAGTACCTTCTATGATCTCATAATCTGATATAACTTTACTCATCAACATATCTTAGAGATTAATAGAAACAAATGCTAGTAATCTAGCCATAGGTACAGTCCTTAGCCCCGATGAAAGACTAGTGGCTTTCTTCTCTAAAAATTTGAATGAAGCCAAGAAAAAGTACAGTACATATGACTTGGAACTTTATGCTATGGTTCAAGCCCTCAAGAAATGGAGGCACTACTTGCTACCAAAGGAATTTATTATTTTTATAGATAATCATGCATTAAGTTTTCTTAATAGTCAAGACAAGTTAAGTTATAGGCACATGAAATGGGTTGAACAACTACAAGCATTCACATTCTCTATAAAGCATAAGAAAGGAACCTCAAACAAAGTTGCAGATGCTCTTAGTAGAAGAGTGATTTTGGTTGAATAAGTACAGGTCCAAAGCATGGGAATTGATTCCTTCAAGTACCTATACAAGGATGATTCATACTTTGGTGATGTCTAAAAGGTTTTCTCTACTCTCTCAGATGCATATAACACTACTTATTCAGAATATTTATTGAAGAATGGTCTTTTGTTCAAAGGGGGTCAACTCTGTATTCCTAAATGCTCCATGAGAGAAAATCTGATCAGAGAAAATCATTGTGGCACACTAGGGGGTCATTTTGGGATTGATAAGACACTTGAACTCATCAGGAGAAACTATCATTGGCCTAAACACCCCACTGATGTCAGAAATTTTGTTGAGACTTGCACAATCTACCAAAGGGCTAAAGGAGTTAGGAAAAATCAAGGTCTCTATCAACCACTCCCAATTCCAACAAAGCCATGGGACAATGTGAGCATGGACTTTGTCCTAGGACTTCCAAGAACTAAACAGGGATTGATAGCATCTTTGTTATAGTTGACAGATTTAGCAAAATGGCTCACTTTATTCCTTGTAAAGTTTCTAATGATGCTTCTCATATTGCTAACTTGTTCTTTAAGGAGGTGGTCAGGATTCATGGATTTCCATCATCCATTATCTCAGACAGAGATATGAAATTCCAAGGGAATTTTTGGAGAACCCTTTGGAAAAAGTTAGGAACAAACTTGTCATTCTCTGCATACCATCCACAAACACATGGGCAGACTGAAGTTGTAAACTGGTCCTTAGGCAAACTTCTAAGGTGTCTAACAAAACAATATGGACAAATTGGGATTCTATCCTTCCTCAAGTAGAATTTTCTTTCAATGACTTAGTAAACAGGTCAAAAGGAAAGACACCATTCCAAGTGACCTATGGAATACATCCACAAGGATTCATGGAGTTGAGAGACTTACCAAGTGACTTTAAAGGCAATGCACAGGGTAAGGAGATGTCTACATGGATATAACAAATTAATGATCAAGTCAGAGATAAATTGAATTAGAATACTGCAAAGTAAAAGGAACAAGCAGATAAAAAGAAGAGACATGTGACTTTCAAAGAAGGAGATCAAGTATGGGCATATTTGAACAAGGCAAGGCTACCTAGGGGGCACACAAAGTTGCAGATGAGAAAGATTGGTCCCTGTCAAATAATTCATAAATTTGGGGACAATGCTTAAGAAATTTCTTTACCCCCGACTATTTCTATTTCTCCTATCTTTAACATTTGTGATCTCACTCTTTTTAAAGGTAGTGCAGGATCTAATAATTCTTTGCAGGATACTAAAGATACACAGGCTGAATGGATCAAGGATTTTCCACCTAGCCAACCACTTCAGTTGGAAAAGATTCTTGACTCCAAAGTTTTCAAGAAAACTAGGGAGAAGACCTACAAAGACTACTTGGTTAAATGGAAGGGGCTACTTGACATTAATGCCACATGAAGGAGTGAAGAGTGTATTAACAAGCATGGAACTTCTGTTCAACAATTGCTCTCAAGTAGAACTTGAGTTTTCAAAACAAGGGAGTATGGTGAAGGAGAACCTCCCTCCTCTCTTCAACACAAATATCCTTCTAAGGTCTTTAGAGGATTCACCCAAGGGCCTCCATGCCTAAGGGTCTTTAAGAACTTTTCAAACATTGCTAATAAGCCAACTTGTAAGGCCTAGTCACCCTTGGTGTCTTTATAAACCTTGGGCTTTGACTATGGTCAAATGGAATGCTTTGTGTTTAGATTATTCAAGGTAGGTTATTAGGCTTTTTTATTATGTTTCAAGTCAATAATGATCTCTAGGATCTTAGACTTAGGTCCTATTAGGGAAAAAGTGCACTTTTGCGAGAAATGCAAAAAGTTGCACAAAGAAAAAAAGTTGCTAAACATGATGTAATTGCCTCCCAATGGTCACAACCTTAAAAAAGTGGTTGGATCCATTGGAGAAGGCCTTCATAAGCCCTTTCAGGTGGGTGGAAGACAAGATGATGTAAGTTTGAATTTGAGAATCAATAAAATTCCCTATTTTCCCTAACTTCTTTTTGAAAGTTGAATGTGTACGGTCTAGTATGGATTGAAAGAAGAGAATGAGTGGATGAATTGAAATATGGGATGAGTTAAGGAATAGATGCAATTGGATTGAAGTGTTTCTAAGATCATAATCAAAATTTATCAAAAAATCTCTCTCGGGTGGACATAAACCCTTCCTGGATAGGTAGTTTTTAGAGATCATGCCCTAACTTGCCTTTCCACCTTGGGAATTCCTTATCCCTTAGGGAAATTCAAGTAGGGTCAATTTACTATAGGATTCCAGAAGCTTGGGAATAGGAGAATGGATCTATACTATTTTTACTTGCAAGCCCTAGGCTAAGCATCTCTATGTGCTTGGTTCAGTCCAGAGAAGAATGAAGTAAAAGAAACACTTTAGGGGGGAAAAAACTCAATCTAATGGTGTATTTTGGTCTCTAAGGGGTCCCTTTAAACATTCCAATTGGTATCTTTCTTGAGGAGTTTGACTGGTGAATACTTCTAGAACAAATCAACCCTTTTAGGCCTAATTAGGTCTATTGCAATAGTAAGCATTTGATATCTTCCTTTGTGTTTGGGAGTATATGCTTTTGGGGTTTGATATAACTACATAAAGGGTGTTTGGATATAATATTTTTTTGATAGGTCCTTTGGGAAGTATTTAAACTAAGTCCTAAAAACTCGCTTAATAGGGCTACAAGTCAGGAAGGCTTATAAGCCAGAATTGCAGTCTAAGTTCTTAGACTCTTTAAAGGGAAACAAATCATTTCTTTTAGAGATAAGTGGATTGTATGGAACCTTTCCATCCCAATTCAAACACTTAGGTTCCCATTTGTGTCAAAATCAAGTGATAGTCACTTCCTATTGTAGTAAACTTGGTATCCTCTAGGAGGATAGTGTATTTGATGATTGTTTGCAAGATATTTTGAAGGTGTAGAGCACTCTCTTCATCCAATTTGGGTGTAGAGAAGACACCAAAGGTCAAACCAAATCAAATTTTCCTAAATAGAGGAAATCTCTATATTATGTTGTCTCTTAAAATTGCTTTACTAGGTCTCATGACCAGGCTCGTCCAATTAACGTACTGGCCCCATGCCTCTCTCGTTAACACAAGCTTCCTGTTGAGGCCAAGAACTAGGTTAGTTGCAGTGCTGAGATTTCCAACTCGATGGTTTGTTTTGTAATTTTCTCTCTCCACTTCCATTTCCATCTTAATGGTAGAATTAATTCCCATGCGCAAATGTTTAAAATCTGTCCCAAGTGGCATTCATGTCGCACGTGCTAAAACAATTATTAATCAATTGTCATTACTCAGCCTAGTAGGTGTATGTGTGTCAAAGAATGATGGAAAGGTCGCCTGTCCCATCATTGACATTTTCCTTCTTTTGATCAAACTCTGGGTGTCTTGGAAACCCTGGGTACATTCATCACATTCACTATTTGAGTCATCATTTCCAGTCTCTCTTGTGCACAAGTTAGGTTTACATGTTTTTGGCTTACTTGCATTAGATATAATTCCTAGGTATTTTCAAAGGTAACTAATGTTCTCAATTTTATGATGGCAAGAAAGAATCTCACCCAAAGTCCCGAAACCTGGAATCCCTTCTTATAATGTTTATGTATTGATGCCTATCTGGTTAGCAGGTATAGGTCAAAGCAAGGAAGAAATGACTTCAATTGGATTGCCTCCTGGGAGTCTTGAACTTCCAAGCATCTCAACAAGTGCTGCCAAAAGTATAAGGCACACAAGGTATTAGAGAAGCTCCCATTGACTCTTAAATACAAGAAAGGTGGGATAATTATAGGATCCCAAATTGAGACCACTTTGAAAGAGGTCAAAGATACAAATGTCAACACTTGGGCCAAATTAAAAGGTCTTATCCAAGCAATCCACCACCAACAACATGCCAATGAATCTATTTCAGTTAACTTAGAGGCATCCAGAATCATTCGAGCTTCCCTTACTCAGTGCAATCACTAGAATTAATAGTGCTCCTAGCCAAATGCTATAACCCGACCACTAGAGTTATTTTGTTGGTCTCACCCAACCCCCTAGGTTATGAAGTGCCCATCATCTCTCTAAACCACGATGCCACCACCTTAGGGTGATATATTTTTTTCTTCTTAGATGCTATGGTTCTCACTTGGGCAACTTGAATGGACCAAGTTTTGGAGGCAGGTGATCTAGCCTGACGCTACCTCAACACAAAATGGTTGAAAAGTCTGCGCCGAGACTTCAAGAAGATACAGATGGATATTCCTTGCTCCAAGTTTAAGGAGGCTATACAAAACAAATTTATATTTTTGTGTAGGATTTTTGGGGAACCCTATGCTCAGGAGTTCTCCCCTTGGATGTACTACTTTCCGTATTGTATGACCACCAACAAGGCACACTTTGATTGGACCACCATTATTGCTAACCATGTGGACACCCATATGAGGAAGGTTGGGGAAGATTACAAGTTCTACATGACTTCCTACATCCTATGACCATTAGCCTGGTAGTATCCAAGAATCTGGGACTAAACACAGTCGACATCCTCACGATTAAGACCACACAGGCCTCCCCATGAGATCAATTTCCCCAGATTTAGTGGGATGAAAGTTTCCCCAATTTTTGCAGAGTCAACGATGCCTTCATTTTTTACGAGATCAAGGTGATAAACCAATGATATGGGGTTTAGAATTTCCCTAGAGGCCATGGCCTTGGTAGATTTATGGGGATGTTATTCCATCCAGTTCACACAACATACCTAAATTCGGGTATTTGGATTTTTCGGGCACCCACTCCTTTTTCCCAAGCCTTGCGGGGACAAGATCATTTTGTTATAATTTTGTAGGCAGATCCTAGAGGCACACACCCTCATGGACACCAAGAATATCACCTTTGTCTCTTTCCCATTTTTAGGTGGAAGATACACCTACTCCCTCACCGCGATCTAGGAAGCAGAGAATGAGCTAAGCATCCTAGGCTTGGCTAAATTTTCACTCAGTCGCTAGGATTATGATCCGCATGACCAAAAGGAAAATTCAATGCCTCGGGGAACCAATCCCCATGAGCCACACCTAGAAAATTTTTGGACAAATTTCCACAATGATTTTGATGTTTGGAACTGACATTACTCTAAGATGTCAAAAGGAATAAAGGAAGGTTTCAAACTCTGGACCTTCCCACTAACTTTCTCTGATAATGGGCTACTTGAAGACCCCACATATAAAGAAACAAATATTGACAATATGGACCTACCTCTGGTGGATTGGAATACTCTGGAAGTTTTTACAATATAGGTCATTTCGAGAACCGTAATTAAATGCAGCCATGCATATTTTGCGAAGGTGTGCCTAAAGAGTGTCTAATTGGACAACCAATTTTTAGAAGCCTCAGGCTTGTAGGTAGTGGAACAATCCAAAGCCCAAGGAAAACATAAGGTAGGTGCAACCCCTAAGGCCCCAGACCCCATCTTGGCCCCCTGAGGGAGCAATTAAATAAAAAGATGGAAGAGTCCCAAAAATGCTAGACGCAATGAACTACGGGGTAATATTTGGTCGTGGAGACAGTCTAGTGGGTTATTGTCCCCCGTCAAGAGAATCTACCTCTCAAGCCAGACTACTCAGCATGACCGCCAATGAGGATACCAAAGAAGGGACAACAATCACGGACGCTAGGTTGCCACTCCGGAAGAGAAAGAAGAAGAAAGAAGAGAGGCCCCATGGAATAGAGACACGATCCCTGAATCCATGAGCACACTTGACATCAAATTTATCTCCTCCTCTAACAAAGAAAATCCTCTGGATGATCCTTTAGAGATCTCTCAGATTGATTTTGACAAATTCTTCAAAATTGTGGACTTGGGAGGTCTACATGAGATGGTGGATAAGGCAACAAAATAAATAGTGAGACAAGAGGTTGATGTCTCCATAGAAGAAGAGAACAAAGAAGAGACCCAGAGGATGGACCAAGCAAAAGAAGAAGAGCTCTGACAAAAGGAGGCCGAAAGAAAAACCATAGAAGAAAAGGAACAAGAAGATAAGTGAGATGAAGAGAAATTATTGGCGACAGGGGAAACTAGACCTACAGGAATAACCGTACCCCCGAATGTTGTGCTAAAAAATCTAACAGGTAGCCAAGGCCAACTACTAACCTAGTATACCCAGACAGATGAGGCTATCACAATGTTTCAGTAGGCAGATCTGAATGAGCCACCTTTGCAACCACAACCATTTGGCCCACCAATAGAGAATATCTCAGGGATGGTGCAGAGAGAGAAAGGAAGAGCGGGTGAAGATCCCGGTAATACGGATGGAAATGCATCTGTGGGAGAACCTGAGAAAAACCCCAAGGACACTCCAAGTTTGGGATGGTAATGGGCGGGTTAGTGGGACTGCCACAATGGTTAGTAGAATCTCAGAGAAGAAAGGCTTTGATGATGGTAGTGACCTCGCTGTCACTAGCCAAAATTTTGGTCGAGGGTCAAGTAGGGAAGAACCCCCAAAGGGCTTGCAATCTCCATAATACTCGAAGGGATCTAGATGGAAATGTGGTGGTAGTAATAGAGTCCCCACCGGAAAGGAAAGATGAAGTTGAGGTCACTATCGAAGAATTTATAATCACAGAGGTACCTCTAGGTAAAAGGTACTAGAAAGGGGAGTTGGATCTCCTAAATGAGGCAAGCGAGGCTATTCACACTCGGTATGAGAAGAATTCCAAGAGGGTGAAGAAGCTGAAAACCATGAACACAAATATTCTCGAGCTCTTGATAGAGTTAGCACAACCCCTTGCCTCTATAACACCTGAACCATCTACATATCAAATGTTTCTCCTGCAAGGCAATATTGATGTGCTAAGAATAATGAAAAGGAAAGCGTTGGCTGTCGATGAGCGGATGAACAAAAAAATTGGAGCAGTGAGGAGTTTCCTGTTTGAGCCCCTCCCCGATTTCTTCCAGGCACAAGACACAATGAACCAAGTGGAGGCAATCATTCCTCAATGGTAAGAAGATATAGAAAAGTATGAAGAATAGCGGGATGACCTGGGAGAAATCTTGAATTTGGAGGAGGACAATTTGGCGGTGATAGACATCCTAGGGGATGAGTCTTACGAGTTCCCCAAAACCCAGTACTCCAGACTTGCATTCAAAGTCAAGGTGGGAAAGCAACTGGTAAGGGTTTTGGAAGAACATATTTTGGCAGTCTGGATCCCATTGGACCAGTATTCTGCATTCATCAAGGAAATTACTTTGGTTGATCCGCTCAGTCCCGGGACTAATACTCCCATAGATACGATACTCAGCAAGTTTGATGAAATGGCCAAGGCTCAATTATGGCCCTCTAGAGATTTTGATAGCACCA
The DNA here is from genome assembly GCA_018584345.1 of Thuja plicata. Lineage (NCBI taxonomy): Eukaryota > Viridiplantae > Streptophyta > Pinopsida > Cupressales > Cupressaceae > Thuja > Thuja plicata. The sequence continues at coordinate 5,280,838 of MU224169.1, read as the reverse complement.
TAATGGTGTGTCTCTCCCAGATATGCTTAAGTCCCATGATGCTACCAAGGTGGCTTCGAAATTGAAAGTGAAGGTCGGGGATGCCAGTGATCCTCTCGAAAGTTTTGTTGATCGTCGAGATTGTTTGAAGGACATGGAGGAAGAGGGAATACATCATATTTTGGAAGCTTATGAAAAATTCAAATGTCAATAATATTTCCCAGACTTCATGAATCTCTCCCTCGCCTAAAGCTTTGGTCAGTAATTTTTTTTTTCTTTGAGTACAAGCTCCCAGATCCCATAATATTTTAGGTTCCAATTTTGTATTCTTTATAGTGATATGCATTGCTATCTTCTCCAAAGCTGACCAATCACTGTCCAATATTTTTTGTCAGACATGGGGTGGTACTTTATGACTTGATAGTCACTATTGGGAGGAAAGTTTGTTGCAGAAATCTTCTGGCTTCCAAGGAGTCGCTCTAGCATTTAATACCTAGTGTATGAGAATGTCACTCAAAAACCGAGATCCAAAAGTGCATTGATGAGAGCGTATGGCCTAAGTCATCCAAGATGCACCATCACATCTACAAGTATAGAGGCACTCTTCAAGATGGCTTCTTTTTTGGGACTTTTCCCCTTCTTTCTTTCCCCTCTTGTCTTCTTAAATGATTGTATATATAGTAGGCTAATCATGATAGCGCAGGTAGTACTGACTGTGAATATTATAATTTAATGTAAGTGATCTATATAGGTTAGGGCCCCAATGTACATAGGGTGTCTATAAAGAATAATTTTGACGCCATTTCAAGGGTCGACAAATTGATGATTTTGTTTTCCATAAGAAATTATTATTCTCTTATGTTTTAGTTACTCTGTTCAAATTTTTTTCAGTAGATTAATGCTCCCATGGAGACACTAATGTAATTAGAAGTGATGCTAGACTTGTAAAGTTAGTGAAGGAATGATAAGAACCTCTTAGCACTATGTTTCATGTTGTTTCTAGTTCTAGAGTTAGCAGACACTTTTCATGTTGTATGCTTCTTGATGTCCTCTGCTCCGGTTCTTTGATAATTAGATGAAATACTCAACCTTACTATTGATGTATGTTTGATTGATAATCATGTGTATATTTGGTATTTTCTATTAGTTTTCATTTGGAGCTTTGTTGATGTTTCAAAATATATATCATGACTATATCTATAGAAATTAGTTCTAACCTTGACTTGGGTTTTGTATTTTCTTTTGTTGAAAGTAAGTGTTCTTGCAGGAAACACGATAATTTTTCAAGTTCCTAGAGACTGATGAGTCAAAAACTAGCTATCCCCTCAAAATAAACAATCAATTGTCCAACTAAGCCACCCCTGCACTTTCATGACCCAACTACTAGGTGCTTGGAGGCTAGGAGAGTCCAATCTTTTGTAAACCTCTTCAGGCGAAGTTGGCCAGTACTCTGGTACCCAGTGATAACTCTCTCGTTGTTGGCGAGGCCATCACAAAGTCATGTCAACACAATGGTCTTGAAAAATATATGTCACTCATTCTCTTTATTCCATCTTCTTCTCCAAGTATTATTAATATCTTTTTTTCTTCATAGGGATCCTCATTTGAATGTTTAGAATCTTCCTTGAGTAGCTCTTCTTTATGTTCCTCACCAATTTCTTTCTCTTTCACAGTATCTTCCTCAATGGGTTCAGACTCATTCGAGCTGATAACAATGATAAGTTCCTTTTTACTTTCTATTTTCTTCCTCTTTTGTCTTTATATTGAGGTGGAGGGGGCCTCACTAGTATTTCTAGATATTTTCTTTCCAGAGATAGATTCTTCTAGAGTAGTACCTATCACTGTAATTGTTCCAATCAATTCTACAAATGTGTCAAACTTGTCCTTTGTCAAATCTACAAAGCACTTGAGAAGTTCTTTTGCATATAGTGTGCATTCCTCCATAGCAATTCCATAACCAAGTTATTTTAGGAAAAATTTCTTGGGAAGAATTGCTTCCATGAAGCAATGGTTTGTGCCCACTAAAAATGTGATACTATCTCTATATTTTTCCACACAATCTACTAGAATTATATACCTAGAAGTAAGATAACTCTACAATTCAATGAAATACTTTCAACATGCATAATTTTTTTTTTCCAAATGATTCAAGTGGTGATAGATCTATTTTCCTATGGATGACACTTCACTCCATACAATATTTTCCTTCTATAAAAGTGATCTCATAAATTAAAATACCAAGCAGACTACTAGAGATCCAAAATGAAAGGCATACCCTTCGTTATTGTAAATATTAAGTTATGCAACAACTGTAGTCTCAGGAACTCACACAAATCAAATTACTTACCTTTAGTCACCATTTGATGCAGAACATACATTACAATTGCTGAAGTGGAACCTTCCCTATTTCAAAAGTAAATATTGTAGGTTATACCTTAAGTTGCATACTTTATTAAAGAACTTGTGATTGTATCAATCCATAATTCTCTTTGCTCTACTATTATACCGATCGATTCTATAACTTCCTTGTTCTTATTTGGCTTCATGATTGGTACAAAACCAATTGAGCATACTTTAGTTATTTGGTATGGCCTATGAAGTTGGATATGATCATCATCTATTCTGCTTAATACAATTTTGATTACTTCTTTGTCAATTATCATCAAAAATTCACTCTATGTGTCCAAAATTTTGTCATAGATTCTTTGCATTTCATCTCTTTAAAGAGAATCCTTGAGATTTCTTAACTTATCATTGTCATACTCTTCAAATTCTACTTCAATATATTTGTAAATATCTTCAACACAGATAACCCTACTAGGTAGTGTCGAAAATGCACCATCTGATGGAACCCTAGTTGGTTCTTTCATGAAATTTTTGAATTCCAAAAGAGATTCATCATTGAGTGCTATAAGATTTCCACAATCCATATGCATAATTTAAATGCTTCTAGATCTGATTGTGTGTGAGTTTTTTCATCAACGTTTCAAATCACACTCTATGATCCATCATTAAGATGCAAGAGAGATCGAGGAGGAAAAAAATGAGAAGTTGCAGACCTACAAACCAAATAAGAAAAAAGAGAGGAAAGGGGAGAACATGATGACCAAGGAGAGGTCAAATCCAAAACATTAAAATGAAAGAAAAAAACAAGAACTAGAACTAGAAATAAAAAATAAGAACAAACAATTGAAAAGATAATATATATGAAAATAAAAGATAAAAGATAAAAGAAAGAAAATATATATGTGTGTGTGTGTGTGTGTGTGTGTGTGTGTGTGTGTGTGTATGTATATGTATATGTATACACATATGTATGTATGAATACAAGATAATTTATTAACAAAAAATATGAATACATACATATATAGAGACTATAAAATCCATATAATATAGATACAAATATTTCAAAAATAAAATTATATATATATATATATATATAATAAAATGAAAGAACATATATGTAATAAAAAGAAACACAGGCGCGCATACACACACACACACACACACACACAAAATACATATATGAATGCATAAATGACAAAATATATATAGCTACTTGTTAGGTCCTATTTGAGTCGCCATGATCAAAGAAGTTTTACCCTTTGGTGTTTTCCTTGAAGTCTTACCTGATTTCCCTCCCCCCTTTTTGGGAAGAAGAAGTCCATGTTAAAAAAAAGCTTTGAAATGATAGTTTTCCCTCCGAACTTATTCTTTAAAGGTGTCGTGAACTCATCTCGTGAGAACCGGTTCTCTCGGTCAAGTGTTGATATCAATGTTTCCTTCATGAACCACTTTGAACCACTTTGAACCTCGGTTCAAAGTAGTTCAAAGTAGTTCAATCAAATGTTTTTGACCTACTTTCGGTGATTGCAGGTGGGACCCTGGACACGTCTTCAAACCTCTTTAATCCTTAGTTCAAAGTAGTTCAAAGCAGTTCAACGAAGGATTAAATAAAGTGCAAAGGTGATGTGACATCTGAGTTGATGGATGACATAACACGTCAGAGTGTATCCACCGAAATAATGGTACGACAATTTGGACAAGTAGTCAGCCACGTGGGAAGAGTCAGTTGGCAATGTAGGTTAAGGCAGATGTTCTTTCAGCACGAACAAAGGGATAGCATTTAATATGGAAATAATGATTAAAGAGGGCTCAATTAAGTGAAGTAATGGTTAAATGTCACATCAACGGCTTCAACTCATTCCAGCTTATGCATAACATTTAATTTTCATGCCTCGGCTGATTTTCCTCGCACAGTGAGTTTCTTTAAATTCTCTTTCCTCAGCTCATTTCTTCCAAATGCTGAGTTGTGGAGTCTCGGCTGCGGAGGACAGAAGTGTGGGTTTTTCATTTCAACAGAAAGCAAGTAACACCCAATAAGCCCTCCATTTTCTTCACTGTTTTATGCCTAGTTATCCGCTTTTCTCAAAGAATTGTACTCTTTATTTGCTTGAGTAGAAATAGAAAGAGATGAGGTTTAGCATGCATTTCTTTGGAAACACTGCAAGCCTAGTCTATAGAACCCCAATTATTACAGACACAGATTTGTTGGGAGTCGAGGTAGAAAAACTAGTTGAAGTATTTAAAGATTCAATGGAAGAGGAGTATACTGTAGAGTTTTTGTCCAGTGGTTTACTCCAAGTTGCTGCTTTTCCCCTAGCTGTGATATGTCCAGAGCTTATTCAACAATGCATATATCATTATGACGTCAAGTCTAAGGGTGTGTTGAATAATGAGGGTAAGAGTATTTTAACCGTAAACCGAGAAACAATAATGTTTTTCTTCAAAATTCCAGATGAAACTTTTGCTAGTTTTACTCCCACTCAGTCGCTAGTGCAATTCTGGGAAAGAAGTGATAAGAAGCTTAGTAACATAGCCCGGAAGTGGACTATATCAAATTACAAGGGCAGTTCCAGACTGCTCAAGGTTCTAACCAAGGACCATATGAAGACCCACATCCATAATATCATGGTTTTATTGCACAAAATAAGAGGTCTAGAACAAGTACTTCTCTTTGAAGATTGGATGTATCATTTCATCGAAATTGTGTTAAAAGGCAAACAAAATCTGGACTGGGCTAAAATAATCGCGAGCTCGCTAAGAGATCAGCTTAAACAGGTACAAGATACATGAAAAGAATTCTATATGTCCTCCTACTTGACCTATTGCCTCGCATGTACCCAAGATCTTATCGGAATTCCTCATGAACCATGGACTAGAGACAACCATTTTTGAGTATTTCCCTCTGCTAAGGAAGGACAGAGTCTTAGAAGAATATAGGAGGGTTCATGACATCTTTCTCAGGAGATTGTGTAACCAGTTAGCTGGAACCCCAGTTCAGAGAATTTCTCCAGAGGCCCAAAATTTGGTTCAAAGTTTCAAGAGTTTCTATATCCAGTTTCCTCGGTTCACCTACCTAAGAGTCGGCGGTTTTGATGAAGAACCTCTCAGATTGCCTAGGTTCTGCTTTGACTGTTTCATCTTAGTAGAAATCTATAGACAAATGTTCACAGTAATAAAGAATAATCTATCAAAAGATAAGTGGGATACAATGTTTCCAATCAGACTTGGAAATCTGGTATGCAAGAGTATGATAGATGCATCAATAATAGGTAGCAATTTGGTTGGCTTTCACATGCAATTTTATGAGTCAAGAAGGGGATTTGACAATAAAGGGTTTTCCATGAAGGCATTCAATTTGAAACAATAGATGCTCCGGACCCCACACTTAGAAGATTTATTGGAGGATTTAGGAAGTGAAGGGGAAATTCAGATAAGAGATCATTCCAGGTTGTTGATCCCCCAAATTAGAAGTCTGCAGTTGAAACTTGAGATATCTGATGTGATTGAAGATGGGTCATAAGTAATTGAACCTGGTTTTACTGAACCCAGTGCAAAATTTCTATCGAAGGTAGATTGGACGAGGAACAAAGAAGCAAACATCAAACTAAGAGCTAGGTTCATTCTGGCCTACATGGATGATTGGCTAAAAATAAGGAAATCAAATAAGAAGAGGATCACCTCTCCTAAAGAAACTGATGTCAAATCGATCTCAATTGAGGTCCAACCTGATCCCTCTAAAGTTTCTTCTCTGAATCCTCATGCAGGTAATTTTCCTTCAAATAAGAAAAGAGTTGTGCCCAATGGACATCCAATTGCACCCCGAACAAGATCTAGAACAAGGGCTAAAAGTCAGTCTCGGATGGCTTCTCCTAACTCCAGCTTCGTTGACATTGATGTCAATGATGATGACCTCTCTCTTTCACCAGAATAGAACAAAGAGATTCAAGATGCAATGATGAAAAAGTCTAAGGTTAAGCAAGAAGAAGTTACTCCCGCCAAGAATGTTGAAAATAGGATGGTTCATAATTCAGTTCCTCCTGTGCTAACTGAATCGGTAAGCAAGAAACACAATTTCAAGCCTATTTCTTTATTAGTTAAAGATATTATTACCAAATATGTCGCTCGTACCCCAAAGATGAAGAAAGTAAAGAGAAATGCAAGGTTAATTATAGACCCCATAACAGGCAAAGTGACCGCTGAAATAGCTACTATCAAATAGAAAGAGGGTATTCTTGAACCTGCAGCTGAAGGTTTCAAAATTACAAAAATGGAATTTAGGGTGCTAAACAGAGATACTTGGGATCATCTTTTCAAGTTCTCAGCAGACAATATGCTTGGTCAATCTCAAAAGGATGGAAAGGAGAAGCAGGAACTCAAACATCTTGTGATAACGATGGCCGAGTTCCTTAGTTTTCTCACCGAGGTTGGGGCCCTACCTCTAGCCCAATCTCCGCAAGATTTTGACCCTAACTCTGTAGATAGAAAACAAATGTTGAAGCAAATACATCAAGGTAGAACTTTGATGACAGCTATGAGAAACTGGGTCAGTGGCATCATTTTAGAAGGAAATAATTTCATTCAGGAGTTTGTAGCAGCTTTTACAGACGGATAGGCTTTGATTGGAGAGATCAATACCTTGATACCAACTTGGGAATTGAATGAGGTAAAGTGTGTCACTGTTATGTCCCAGATTATTGAGATAGGAGGATATGGAGTTGAGAAGTTCCTGGCAGAGAATCCTATGAAACTAATAGATGCCTGTATGCTCTTCATTCTCAAGAAGAATATGAATTGGAAAAGTGGTCTGTTTAAAGCGGCGATCTCGAGCTTGTGTACCATAGAGAAAGAGGTCAAAGAAATGCATACTAATGCATTGAAAGACTTTAAAGTTGTGAACCCATTAGGCATACTTTAGTTCACTAAAGGGAATATAGATGCAAAAGCTATGACCAAGAGTTTTGGAGATGCAATGAATGATATTAAAGAAAAAGAGGAGATTACAGCCGAGGACTTCACCAGGGTTGCTAATGTGGATTCCATGCTATACCTAAGTCGGGGGCAGTTACCTAGACAGTTAGAAAAGGTTCAGAACTTCAAATGGGAAAAGAGTGCATGTCGCGCGAAGCTGAACCGTGTGAAGAATCTCCACTCCCACCCGATCCAAGAGCTAGTGAGTACTTTTCGAAGATGGAAGATGGTCCAAGGAGCCACGTCTGGAGATGATAATTGAAGACACATGATCGCATGACAATTTTCATGCCTATGTTTGGGGCATTTTATTTATGTTTTAACTATTGTCAGAAAACTTTTACTCTATCTTTTTTGCTGGTCTGAAACCGTTTCTTTTCGGTTAGGTTGAGAGGCCAAGTTTTAAGGGAAGCCTCTTGAACCTGTTAAACTATTTATGCTAGAACATGATTTTGGAAAAAGGATGATGAAATTTTGGAATCTGTTAGACTTAGATCGACATTTTCTGATTTTGTTAAGATTTTACATATTTTCTATGGGAATTGAATAGAAAGATATTTTTGGATCGGATTAATCTCAGACTTAGTTCTGTGTGATCATGTTATTCAGATGCAAGTTAAATTTAAATCTGTGAATTTAGATTTATGACATATCGATTACTTTGTGAATTGATATATCTCTCGTTACTAGTTTATAGTAAATGGATGGTATTTATCTGTCTCTCTAAATAATTCCCTTCCTTATTTCCGTTCAAGATTACTATTTTCCAAATCAAAGAAGCTGTGCCTTTCTTTGTTTCTGTTATGTTTTCTTTTTGTTTGATTTTACCTCAATACCTAAGAGTATTTGAGTGACCCTTATGTGCTTTCGGGTTAAAACTATAGTCGTTGGTTTTAATTTCAGATTTTTAGTAGATATTTCTGATAGGGAGCTGTACCTCAAACAATTCAGAGGGAAGCAATCATCTCATGCTCACCCAACTGTTGTAGGATAGCTTTTTTCCCAAGAGGAAATAGAGTTATTATAATTTGCAACTAAAATGGAGACAAATCTGTTCACCAACACTACTCTATACATATATGTGTGTATATATATGTATGTGTAAAAAATACATAAAAATATAAGAGAATATATATATATATATATATATATATATACACACACACACACACACACACACACACACACTAAAAATAAAGGCAATAAAATAAATTTAAAAACAAAAGAAGGGGACAAAACAAACAAAGGCCAAAACACCAAAAGTACACATAAGAAAGAGAGCAAGACAGGCGAAGACGAAGGCAAGGGCAGGGGGATGGGGCAACACAATTCACAAGTCTTGCAAGATCCATACCTTTTTCACAATATATGGATTCAACTCCTAAGCTTCCTTCAAACTTCAAAATTCACCAGTTCGCTAAGATAAAAGCGATAACCATAAATCTGTTGCATTCACCTTTAAATGCACTTAGGGCTTTGTCACCAAAACCATCAAATAAAAAAATCTGTCAAAACCATTTTGTTTGCTTGCACAGTGACTTTTTTTTGTTCTACAAAGTTCTACCATGCAATGTTTTTTGTTGCCAATTTCACTAATAGCTTTGTTTCATTATCCTATAAAGCATATTGTGTTGTGATAACATCACCACTTTATTTGGCAGAGGAGAAGGATCTTCTTTTTAGCTCCCTTTAAGCCAACACACCCTGAATTAGATTCTGGAGATGATTTTTGCACTAGAGCTAGGTTTAGTTGCATTGTCAAACGTGTTTGTTGTTTTCCTCCTCTAATTTTGTTCATTTATTTTTTTAATTCTTCTATGCCGATCTTATTTACATGATTATTTTGACTTGTTGATGCATAATATTTCTGATTCCTATTTTTTCAATGTTTGGCAATGTGTCCATTCTGATTGCAATGACAACATTTAATGTTCCTCTACCCTGAATTTATTACAGTCACCCTAGATCTGCATTGATCAAATTTAAGTCCAAATCCATTGCATGGTTGATAATATTTATAAAAATGTTATGTTCCTTCCATTCATTTGACTTCTACAACTACTAGCCTTATGACCAAAATTCTTGCAAGTAAAGCATTGAGCATTCTAATTTATTTTACTTATGTATTCTATAGCCCTATTTCAAAGCTTATTACAAAAAAAAGAAATAACCATTTAAAGATGGGCACCTTTGAGCATTTGGTTGTCTTACTGAAGCTTTCCTTGCCGAGTTCTTTGGATATCGAATTTGATTTCCTTGATTTTCCTCTTCATTTCTCTATCCCGCTTCAGTTTCCTTTTATTTGTCCTTTCCTTTAGTGATTTGAATTGAACATTCGCTGGTCTCAAAGCCTATTCCTCCTTTGTATTTCAAGGTTCTTTTAGTTGCCATAATCTTAATTAACTTTTGAGAACTCTCCTTTGATTTATCTTTTAATCTCAAATTTACTACCTCTTGTTCAAGCTTTGCATAGATTTTTGTCTTTTGTTATATTATTTCATTTAGACATTCTTCAACTTTATTGCTTTCTTCAACTCTTAGTCTTAGACCAACAATTGTTTCCTTTTCTTGAATTAACTCCTTGCTCACTTCCCTATGTCTTTCTTTAAACTATGATCTGATCTCTCAATTTTTTGAAACATTCATTTGCTTCTTTTTTGTTTTCTTTCAAATTCTTATTTTCACTTTCCATATTCTCAAGATCATCAAGAGCATTTAGAAATTCTCCATCAATAATATTTTCATCAATGTCCTCCGTATAAGTCTTCTTGTTCAACCTTCTGAGATCTCCCTTAGGCGGTTAAGATGAAGTAGGGGACCAAGCTCTTATATCGATTGTTGAACAAATAGAATACTGAGAGGGGGGTGAGTCAATATTCTCTCAAACTTTTAGATTTACTTTACTTATTGCAAAGTTCACCTATCATGCCATTCAAAAATAAAAGAACACAGTAGAATACCAAATTTTTATAGTGGAAAACCCTTGAAATGAGAAAAACCACAGAGAGGATTAGCTCTCAATATTGTATAACTAGTTATATAATATTACAATACTCACTGCATGACACACTACCGAAGGCCTCATTGCCAAAAGAAAGAGTTCAAGGATCATTGATAGAAGATAATACAAAAATGAACTTTTACATATGCATCTAATGCTAAAGTCAATTCCATGTAGTACAAATTTGAAATACTTTATCAGTCATGTTCTTGTTCTTACAACCTTCCGCAACAAAACTTTCATAGGCTTATATCTTCTCTTTTTGCATATTCACTTGCACATCTCTTATGTTTCCTTCAACACTTGCATATACATATTTATGGATTCCAACTCTTATTTCATGTTAGCTAGACACGCTAGAACCAAGTAGTTGGATGAGGTAAATCATTACACGTTTCATCTAGAATATACTCCAAGTTAGATTCCATAAGTCGACCAAAATAATTATTAAAATCATATCCACTTGATTTTACATGCTTCATCCAATCATTAGTCCTGTCCCAAATTTGTAGAGCCAAAATCATTCACGTGATGAAGTGTAGACCAACTGACCAACTGTCTTGTTCTAGAGAAACATAGTAATTGGTAGACTTAGTTACCAAACCAATATAGAAATATGATCAGACTACCAAAACTCATGACCATCTAAATATAGGTATATCAAGGATATTGAAACATATTGTCCAAAATGCATAACCATAATTATTTGTGTAGTGAAATGTAGAGAAAAATATCATTAACTATATCTTAGAATATCCAACAAGATAGGTCAAAAACAATTTGTTGACATCAATGAAAACAAAAAAAACATTCTCCTTCAACAATGAAAATACTCTTTCATACCTAGACCCTATTTCAAATTGGGTAGCCTTTTGTATTTATTTTGAATCCAAACCCTATTTCATGCCTACATTTTAGAATTCTCATTCATAAAGAGCTCTCAATTTAATTTTCAACCCTTTTTACCTAGAACAGGATGCCCCACAACGCATGGGGCATAATAGATTGCCTTGTACATTTGGAGGCACCCCATTACACTTAAATGTGGCCCAAATTTAAATTGGAGGCCATTGGAGTTTAAGAAGGATATTCAAATCCCTATTAGTTGTCTTCAAGTTTTGATCCCTGAAATGGATTAGAGAGGCATAAAAGCAATGTTACCTCCCTCATTTTTGACACCCACTATCCATTATTAATCCACTAATTCAATCAAACATTCAAGAATTCAAGGAGTAATCAGGTATTCAAGTATTTTAAGCATTCATTGTGGTAAGCTTCAACAATAATTATGCAAGCATGTTTATATGATTTCCTATTAGGTTTTTGTGGATTCATGCTATTGCATCAATGCTTGTGATTCCATTCCAAGAGAATTTGCATCATCAAGGTATAAGACATCTTGTTTTTCCAATCTAACCTCTGCTTCCTTTCAAGCATTTTCTATTTCAATTTTATGGTTAATTCCAAATCAGGGGTTTGACTGAGGTAAACCCCTTTCCACAACATTTTCCATTTTTATGTGTATAATTGACAAGTGGCACAACTATGGAAAATGTTACAACTAGATCTAGTAGAGAGTTACAGGTAGCAAAAGTTTCATTAAAATTTGCTAGGATTAAGGTGCCTCTCAGGGTCTCAACGGGAGTTTGGTTGCCCTGTACCCTCCAGGTCACCCCACTGCTACAATTTATGATTGAAATTTGATTCCTAGGTCAGTCACTATCTTAGATTTCTAAATATGGTATCAAAATTTGGTTCTCACTGTATTATCTCTCTATATGCAAAAAAAACCTCTCTCTCTCTCTCTCTCTCTCTCTCTCTCTCTCTCTCTCTAGCCCTAGATCTTGAATTTGCATTTCCATTTTCGTCTTGCATTTTTTCCATTTCAATTGCATAGTTATCTTCAATAACATCAAAAAATCATTGCATCCACTTAGTGCTTGAGTGTCCTTGAGCCTAATGGATCATCTTCCTTCCAATGTAAGAGGAGATATTCTCAAGGTTCCTAGTTTGTCCGCATATCTTAGTGAACACTATTTTCTACCTTACACTAGATTTTCATAGTGCCTATAATTTGAGGATGTACGAAAAGCTATAGTGCCAAGAATTATAGCATTGTCGCTATATGTGATTCAAAAGTGTTATGGTATATGGATTGAAATTTTCAATCATAATTTCTACTTTTCTTTCTAATTTTATTCATATATATTAGACTTCCTTAAATGAATATCAAGGTTGAATTAATGTTCAGTTGCAATAATAAAGCATACTTCGTAAAAAAAATTTGATATTATTATTTTTAAATTATATGTTTTAGCATTTCCTATCCATTCTATGCTAAGTTATAGTACTAATATGCCCTTCACCTACACGATTCACAATTCTAGCAACAACCTTAACCCTGTCCCCACCACACTCCTCCTTTGTTTCACCTTCTTTAACCACAACCCAAGATGCACCTCTTTGAATTCAAACTCAATTATGGTTGGATACATTTCAAAATTGTCATGGCAATATATTGGAACTCAAAGCATGTCATCAAGTAACCTAATTATCCTTGGTGACATGCTAAATGACTTTATGCCATTAAAAATTTATAAATAGACATTAAGAAAGAAAATGTTTACCTACCTTGATATCCACCCTATCAACTCTTTCATATCTATATTCAAACAAATTCCCAATATTTGAATATAAAGCCCCATACTCTAAGTTCCCATGACAAAGAAGGTTCATCTTAGGCACTCCATATCTTCCCAAAGAAACACTTAGGTGTTCCCTACAAACAAAGACCAATTATTAAATTTTTTTTGCTACACAAATATTTCATGGCAATGGTAACCAAGCTTTAGAAATGAGTATGCCTAATAGGGATTATGAAATATTCATACGATCCCATGAGTGAAACGCTAAAAAGACTCATATTGTGTCATGCAATTTGTGAATCGTGACACATTGTGAAGAAAGTTGAATTGCATCTTTATATAAACCAAACATTGTTAGTAAGAAACTTGTTTACCTCATAATAAATTATAGGCCCACATTTTATGACTATTAGATGAAGCTATATATTGCATCAAAAGTTATTGATGTTTTAGGTATAGCTGAATAATGGCTTTATGATCTTTTGACTTTTGTCTCTCTTGAACTATCTTGGTTGGACTTGTGATATTTATCAATTAATTGAATTAGTATGAAGAGATAAGTTTCTTTTTGAATGGAGAACATTCCTTCATTAAGTAAAGTATTTAATATTACTTTCATATATTGATTTTGCAAAGAGAGGACTAGCTATCTCTTGACTAGATATCTCTTGAAGCTTCTAGATTTTTGTATAGTTGACTAAAAACATACAGTAATAAATGTGCATTAGAGGTTGCTTTTATTTGAACAAGTAAATTCTAGCTACTGGAATGAAGTGCATACTCTAGGCAGCGGCTATGCAGCCACGAGAATATACATCATACCAAGGGGGCACTTGTTTTTATAAAAAATAAAGCTAAGTGTATATGTGCCCTTTTTTTATAAAAAATAAAGCTAAGTGTATATGTGCCCCCTTGGTATGATGTATATTCTCGTGGCTGCATAGCCGCTGCCCATACTCCATATTGTGTATTATATTATTCTTTGTTTTTCTTTGCAACCTTTAGTAAACTTGGGGGTAGAGATTTTTAAACTTTGTACAAGCAAGAGTCATGCATCTAGATCAATTTGTGGAAACTCTATCACAATGCAAAATCTCGATTTGCACATTTAATCATTTTATGTATCTATTTGTATATAAAGTTTTCTATCTAAAATAATGTCTTATATGTACAAATTGAATTATACTTTCTAACATATTAATTTACAAATATTTTTCTATCAGTATGATCTTGTACCTCTTTTAATACAAATACTAATTGTAATAATATATTTGAAAATTTTATTCTAATAAAAAAGTAATTTAAAATTTTTATTCTTGTAAAAGAAGTCACATGTTAAATCTTTTAGAAAATAGGATATATGTAGGAGAAAGTCCCCAGCAGTTGCGCAGGCTAACTTCATGCACCTAGAACTCCTAAACCGTAAGTCACAACAATTTTTGTGTGTAGCTCTGTATGTGAGTTAAGAACTTAAAGCTAAGGTTTCAACTTCTGGGTATTCACCAGATCTCTTTGTAGAGACCGCTGAATACAAAGTGGTAAAAAAATGGCATTTTCAAAGTGCCGCCCAATACCCGCTATGTTCTTGCACCAATAGTCATTTACTTATGCCAGTACTTGTGACCAAATGTCCTAGTAGTTGTTACAAAATGTCCCAATAGTGGTGCACAAATGGGTGCACAAATGAGCCACTTACCAACCAAAAAAGGTAATAAATGATGGGCTATTAGTACATGTATGATGGACTATTGATACATATGTTTTTACTTTTGGCACTCTTTTAGTATTAGTAATTGAGGTCAACATGAAGAAAAAAAAAAAAACAGTTATTGGACCCTAACGACAACTAGGGGACTTTCCCTTCCCCCTATCTAATCATAAAAAAACAGATTGCCTGAACTACAAAATAAAACTAATTAATTAAGTAGTTTTAGAGAGCTGACACTACTCGCCAGATGAGCTTCGAAGCGATGTCATTGTGGTAGACTGAATAACATTTTCCACTAATTAATTAAGTAGTTTTAGAGAGCTGACACTACTCGCCAGATGAGCTTCGAAGCGATGTCATTGTGGTAGACTGAATAACATTTTCCACAAGCATGAGTAGTGGATGCCATTGCCATCCGCTACTCATCTCAATCTCACACCGTTATGTTGAAGAAGGCACTGAAAGTTCAGCTTACCACACACAATATCCCTGGAGACTACTCTACATATATTCACTTGCTGCAAATCTGTATTCTAGAGAATGCGCTTTCACAGGTGAAAAAAATTCATTCTTTCATTACTTATAGGCGATTTACATCAACGACACGCACAGCTTTTCAGAATAAGCTTATTCATATTTATGTTAAATGCCGAAGTTTGGAGGATGCTCGAAAAGTCTTTGATCACATGAAAGAACGGGACAGCGTCTCATGGAGTACGATTATTTCAGCGAGCAGAAGACATGGGTTTCCTCACGAGGCAGTCTCACTGTTTCACCAAATGCAACGAACAGGTATTCAACCCGATCAGTTCACATTTGCCAGCGTTGTCCCGGCCTGTGCCAAAATGGGAATTGTGAAACATGGTATGGACATCCATCAAAGCATAATAGAACAGGGATTTTTGTCAGATGTTGTAATTGGAAATGCTCTGGTAGACATGTATGCAAAATTTGGAATCATAGGCAAAGCCCGTCAACTGTTTGACATGATGCGTCAAAAAGATGTGTTTTCATGGACTGCAATGATTGCAGGATATGCACATAATGGATTAGCTGAAAAAGCTTTAGAGACTTTCAAGCAAATGCAATTGGCAGGTATAAAGCCAACTTCCACCACCTTTGTCAGCGTCCTCCCTGCCTGTGCCAAAATGGGAGCATTGGAACAAGGTATGTACATCCATCAAAGCATAAAAGACAGAAGAATTTTATCAGATGTTGTAGTTGCAACTGCCCTGATAGACATGTACGCAAAATGTGGAACCATTGTCAAGGCACGTGAACTGTTTGACATAATGCCTCAAAGAAATGTGGTTTCATGGAATGTGATGATTGCGGGATATGCACAAAATGGGTTTGGTGAAAAGGCTCTAGAAACTTTCAAACGAATGCCAATGGCAGGTGTAAAGCCAAATTCCACGACCTTTGCCATCGTCCTCTCTGCCTGTGCAAAAATGGGAGCTCTAGAACAGGGTATGGATATCCATCGAAGTGTAAAGGAGAGAGAAATATTGTCAGATGTTGTAGTTGCAACTGCCCTGGTAGACATGTATGCAAAATGTGGAAACATTGACGAGGCATGTGAATTGTTTCACAAAATGCCTCAAAGAAATGTGGTCACATGGAATGCCATGATTGCAGGATACACGCACAATGGATTTGTTGAAAAGGCTTTAGAAACTTTTGAGCAAATGCAATTGGCAGGTGTGAAGTCAAATTCCACAACCTTTATCAGCATCCTTCATGCATGTGCCAAAATGGGGTCTTTGAAACAGGGTATGGACATCCATCAAAGCATAAAAGATAGAGAAATATTGTCAGATGTTGTAGTTGCAACTGCCTTGGTAGACATGTATGCAAAATGTGGAAGCATAGATAAAGCATATGAAGTGTTTGACAGAATGCCTCAGAGAAGTGTGATTTCATGGAATGCCATGATTGCAGGATATACCCAAACTGGATTTGTTGAAAAGGCTTTAGAAACTTTTAAGCAAATGCAATTGGCAGGTGTAAAGCCAAATTCTACAACCTTTGCCAGTATCCTCCTCGCCTATGCCAAAATGAGAGCTTTGGAACAGGGTATGGCCCTCCATCAAAGCATAAAGGATAGCGGAATTTTGTCAGATGTTGTAGTCGCCACTGCCCTAGTTGACATGTATGCAAAATGTGGAAGTATAGACAAAGCACGTGACCTGTTTGATAAAATGCCCCAAAGAAATGTGATCTCATGGAATGCGATGATTGAAGGATATGTGCAACATGGATTTGTTGAAATGGCTTTAGAAACTTTCAAACAAATGCAATTGGCCGGTGTGAAGCCAACTTCAACAACCTTTGCTAGCATTCTCCACGCTTGTGCCCAAATGGGAGCTTTGGAACAGGGTATGTACATCCATCAAAGCATAAAGGATAGAAGAATTTTGTCAGATGTTGTAGTTGCAACTGCCCTGGTTGACATGTATGCAAAATGTGGAAGCACAAACAAGGCATTTGAATTGTTTGACATAATGCCTCAAAGAAATGTGGTTTCATGGACTGCAATGATTGCAGGATATGTACAAAATGGATTAGTTGAAAAGGCTTTAGAAACTTTCAAGCAAATGCAATTAGCAGGCGTAAAGCCAAATTCCACCACGTTTGCCAGCATCCTCCCTGCCTGTGCCAAAATGGGAGCTTTGGAGCTGGGTGTGGATATCCATCAAAGCGTAATGGTTGGGGGCTTTTCTTCAGATATTATAGTTGGAAATGCTCTAGTTGACATGTACGCAAAATGTGGAAGCATAGAAAAGGCACGTGAAGTGTTTGATAGAATGCCTCAAAGAGATGCCATCTCATGGAATGCAATGATTGCAGGATATGCTCAAAATGGATTTTCCAAGGATGCTCTCAAAATCTTTGAATTAATGAAGCACTCTGGAACATATCCTGACGTTGTGAGCTTTGCTTGTGTTTTATGCGCTTGCAGCCATGTAGGTTTAGTGGATGAAGGCTGTACATACTTCAATCAAATGAGTAACCCTCATTGCATTACACCTACAATTGATCATTATGTGTGCCTGGTTGACATTCTTTCCCGTGCAGGTTACCTTGAAGACACCTTGAACTTTATCATTAAGATGCCAGTTAAACCTGCGGTAGTTGTGTGGATGTGTTTTCTTGGTGCCTGCAGAGAACATATAAATATAGGCCTAGGACTATTTACAGCGATGCTGCTTTTTGATTTGGATCCTAAAAATGTTGCAACTTATGTTCTTCTCTCAAACATTTATGCAGAATTGGGCAGATGGGGTGAGGTTCAAATGATAAGGAGATTGATGAAAGATAGAGGAATTAAAAAGATACCTGGATGTAGTTGGATTGAAAGCCATAAAGTGGTACACGCTTTTTGTGTAGGAGACAGATCACATCTATAGACACAGGAGATCTATGCAAATTTGGAGAAACTGCCTTGGGAAATGAAGGCAGCAGGACATTTTCCAGATTCTATACATTTACTCTGTGATATGGAAGAGGAGGAATGAAAACTATTTCTGTGCCACCACAGTGAAAAGTTGGCAATTGCATTTTGTTTGTTAAGAATGCCTCCTGGAACAACTAATTACTGATTGCCACACAGCAACAAATTTATCTCCAAGATGGAGACAAAATTGTTATGAGAGATGCGAACTGTTCCCATCATTTTAAACAGGGAAATGTCTATGTAAAGACAATTGGAGATGCTAAATGAAGCAATCTGAAAATTAGGTTTTCATTTAATAATGGGCACCATGTTTAAACCTGCAGTAATAATGAAGGGGCAAGGTTTTAAAAGTTAATTTTGTTTTGTTTTGTGCATTTGGATGAGAGTAATGCAGATAACTGCTTATATATGTTGTTGAGGATCTATGAAAGAGCTGTTTTATGATAATATGAATTGTTTTCATAAATTTGCATGGATGTGGTGGAGGAGAACGGGGAAAGACAACTTAAACTAAATGTAAAAATTCTTGACAAGCAGGAAATGGGCAAGGAGGGCTCTCAATTACCCTTGCCATTTTGTATAGTTCTTCTGTTTGGATTAATTGTACTATCTTTTGCATATGCCTATGTTGACCATTTGAAATTAAACTACACATTACAGATAAAGTGTACTATCTTTTGGCTACGTCAAGTTGACCATTTGAAATTAAATTATACATTACAGATTGAGTATGCAATTTTATTGGTTCCCGCCATGCGTGAAACTATAGCAGAGGGGGCAGATCTTAAAATAGTGATTAATCTTAACACTAACAGCCAATCATTCTTCAGGTTTGTGTCAATATTTCTGCTCATTAACTTGCTTTCATCGGACAAACCGCTCAATATTTAGAGCAAATATTGTGTGGATGGTTTTAGTCTCTGGATGATTGGCGTTCAAGATGGATCTGCAGATTGATAGAGTTTCTGCATCCAATATGAGGCTAAGAGAACACACAGTATACAATGCCTGTCAGTACCTTGCAGGGGTTATAAATAGACTGTCAGAGGCTCCTGTGAACGTTACAAGCAGGGGAAGGCTTGGACAGTTGGCTACTGCAGTTGCACATACAGGCCACATTTGCCTCGCACTTGGCAAGTAGCAGCAGCTACTTGAGTAGAACTTTGACAACTGATCTTTATAGGCAGAGTGACACTTTGTCCTAGTAAATACTCATGGTGGTAGGTTTGGGAATATAACTGTTCTTCCTTTCTTTCCCCATTTGGAACAGGAACATAAGGGTTAGGGTTTATCGTTGATGTCCACTTCTGTTATGCAAATGCAGAATGACAAGTTATTCAAAGATAAGGCCATGGATGAGAGGGGTGATCACGCCAGACTGGCAAGTTGTTTGTTTCTACTCAATGTAGAATAGTGGTGTTGGTGTATCGTATTCTTTAATAGCAAGCATGTCAGCAAGCCTAACGTCCTTGAATAGCATATATTTTACAAGATCCCATGAATGAACAAAGTAGCATTCACTCCGTGAGAGGATGGTTATATTTGGGTTTAACTTTTCCCACAACTTCACGGTCTAGTTTGGTAGCTTATTTGCAAAAGCTATATCAAGTATTGCAGTAAATGGAAAAACAACTTGACACAGTTTGATATGTCATTTGCAAAGCCTCTACCAAGGATTGTAGGTTTATAAGAAAACAAACAATAACAAGATGTCTTGGGTTGATGGCCCATTTGTTCCCTCTACGATTCATGACAGTAATTTAATCTTCATATCCACAAAGGCATTGTAAATCAAAAGTTAGTTCATTATCAATTTCATCATTTCTAAGCTGTTCTTTACCCTGTATTCAGGCAAAATTTTGAATTTTTTGCTGAATGAAGTATTTTTCAGTATTTGATGGCTATTTGTTTAGATACAGGTCTACAAAAATTGATTTTACTACAGATCAATCTATCTGACAGATTATCTGCTTCGGTGAGATCAATCATCTGTGTTGTATATTGGTCTCTGAGGTGGGGGGGGGGGGGGTTTNTCTGAGGTGGGGGGGGGGGAGGTTTGACCTTCAAAGGGCAGAATTGTAGAATGTTTGCAAAGCAGTGTAAAAAAGCCAATTCTTGCATAATTGTTGCCTAAATAAATGTGAGAATCTCGCTGCATGCAGAATTGGCTACAGCCAACTGGACGATTATCCTTCAGATGTAAGCTCTTTGTTTGTATGTAAATATTGGACTGGCGTTGTAATGTTTTATCTTAATTCATGGGATTGTTGTTTTGGTTGGATCACCACCAGAACATATCAATGAGAATATTTGTATTTCTCTTCCAGTGTTGCAAATTCATGAGAACCCTTTTGTATGTGTAATGTCCCCAACTGGGACTTTACTTGATTTACCCTAAAATTCTCAACACGGTTTGATTTCACTATGGAATAACAATTTGTAATGTTCCCTACCAAGGCTGCCAATTCTTAATGATTAACATACAACACTATGCATTTAAATCAGATTAAATTAAGAAACAATTATTGATCCATAATAGATATTTAAGCCCTAATTCCTTACTTCTCTCCTAATCAATAACCTTAAGAAGGATGGGGACTTACTTGTCCATGAGCAACTTCGAAACCAATCTACAAGTAGGCTCCTTCAAGGTTTCCGGAACACATATGCATACCTATTTTGGGACATGTCCCTCAAGGATTCATGATATATGCCCTTATCCCATCTTGGGAGTTTCCTCCTACATTTTGAGGTATAGTCCATCTCTTCTTGACAAAACCAACCTATCCTCTCGACGGTATTAGTGAGTGATTAAGGAATTGGCTCTCTCTCTCTCTCTCTCTCTCTATATATATATATATATATATATATAACGCAACATGACTGATATATAATTCTTATTTCACTATTATTAACAAATATATATAAAAAATGTATATATTAGACCATATAAGGGTTCCTTGTCCCTAATATAATTCAGATCTAACATTCTGTAAATCAGTATTAAACTCATATATACGTTAGAGCATAATTTTCTGTCACATAATGCTTGCCAGCAATGTGAATGATTCATTTCCTTTATCATCTCTTCCTTGTGAAGAGTATCAAATATATTTTATAACCTCTACTCTTCCCCATTGATCCTTCTTCCCCCTTAATATGTTTTGTGAGGAAGGGTCACATCTCTGCACCATGTCTGCCCTTTTCAATGGTCACACCCTTTCACAATTGCCACCTTTTGCAAGGGTCACAAGCCTCCATCATTGCTGCCCCTTTGGAAGTTACTTCCTTCTTCTTCCTTCAATCCTTCCTTAATTCCTATGCTCCCTTTATGCAGATCAGGACTGCCTTATATCTCAGAATAGAACTTACTACGATTACCTTCCTTATGATGATCCCCTTTTCCATGCCTTAAACAAATGACTTTCCCTCCTATTTATATCTTCGTGTTGGGAGAGTCACAACCTTTCATTATTACAACCTTTCAAGAGAGTGACAACCCTTCATCCTTATGCCCTTTGAAAGAGTCACAACCCTTCATCAATTCTTCCCATTCCAATCTTCTTCCATTATCCCTTCCTTAGTCCCCACTTCCCTTCCCCTCCTCCTCCCCTTCCAAATGAAATTTTGTTCTCCCTTTTATATCTCATGTTTGAGGGAGTCACATCTTTTCATTTCATGCCTTTTGACCATTCATTAAACTTAATTAAATTTTAAATTTAGTTTTATTCTTTTTATATTTTAATTTTATTTTAATTTATATTCTTTTTATATTTCAATATTATTATTATTTATTAGTGAATTCTATTTCAGAAAGGGGACATCATAGTATGACATAAGTAGGTGGTCAAAATGGGAGACCCACAATCAAAGTTCCCAGACTTGGACTCGGCTCGGACTTGGCAAGGCCGACTCGACTCGTGACTCGTGACTCGGCAAAATGTGACTTGCCAATGACTTGACAAAGTGAAAAACCCCTTTACATTTAGAGATTTTAAAGGATTTAAAACTTGTTTCATGCACCCATTATTGAATAAAGCTTATATACACAATAACATCATCAAATAGAAGCTAATTTGATCACATACAGAAACTTACATCAATCACATAAGTAGAAACGTAAATTGTAGCTGAACGAAATAACAAACTTAGATATATAAAATTATAAATATTGTCAAATGTATATAAAACTCATGGAATATGAAATCAATGAGATCAAATGTTCCACTTCCAAACATATGTGGAAACAAAAACAAGTCTATGACTCAGGCTCTGGCTTAGCCTCAACCTTAGAGTAGCCTACATCCCTCCTACAAAGGCATCTAAGGTAGGTCCTAGATGACTGAACAACCATAGTTTGTGCCTGTGAGGTGCCACTCTGACCAACATCAGCTATGTCTGATCATGCTCTATCCTCCTCTGCTATGGCCACAACCTCAGCCTCTATATCGCTTGGTCAACCCACTCAAGGTCCTCATCAGTAAAGACATGATCGGTAGACTCAGTGACCCATTCAGATTCTAGGTCGACCTCCTCTAGCATGATCGGGCTGGAGTCACTATCCAAAATCTGTCTGGTTCTAAGACAAAGGTTGTAATGAACAAATGCAAGATCATTCAACCTCTCCATGAACAATCTATTGTGCCTTTTCGAGTAAATGTGCTCGAACATGCCCTAGTTGCGCTCACAACCCAAAGCACTGCATGGTTGGCTCAATATGCGGATAACAATTTTTTGAAGGCTTGGGGTTGTAGGCCCAAACATTTGCCACCATCTATCTGAAATAAGGAAAATAAAAGAAAATCAGTCTCATTTCCAACTTTAAGGCAAGATTATAAAATCAAATTATGCACTCAAAAGTTAAAATATATTTCTACCTAGCTGCAATTTTGTCAGAGCGTCTTTGCAGATTTTGCTTCCAAAAATCTCCCTTGTTGTGTTATCAAATGTGTCCATCTCGTGTAGTGTAGATCTGGTATTAGTAGACATCCATTGTACCACTGAATATAGCCCACTAAGAACCTCCTTATCCGCCTTAAAATCAAGGCAGAAATGGAATGTTGGATTGAGGTAATAAGCAAGTGCATGGATGGGCCTGTGAAGTTGGTGGTGCCATCTCCTATCAATTATCTCCCAAATGGGTCCATACTTCTGCTCATCTCCTCCATATACAGATCTAATGGCCTCCTTGGCCCTATCCATGCCCTCATATATGTAGCCCATACAAGGCTTCTCCCCATCAAAAAATCGTAGAACTACCAGGGGCTCAGTGACCTGCAAATATTGTTAAACAAAAACAGTTGAGTCACAAGTGTGCATGAAAATAAGAAAAATTGCAAAGTTGCAAACAAAAGAAAAATATGAATATAAGTTAAAAGTAAATACTAAATATTAAACTGTAATAAATTTACCTGTACGATCTCTGCACAAGGGGTTCAAAAACCTGGCTCATAAAAAATGTAATCTGCCACATCCATCCCTACAATGGTCGTAGCATAGGATGAGGAAGTCCACTCCTCACCAACAAACATGCGCCTCAAAGATGCCTTTGATCGCACAATGGATTTTAATGTGATAAAATTAGGGCGAATCTTGTGATACCAAGATGAGCCAACTCTTTCCTTGTGCACTGCCTCATTATGCTAAGGACCAATGCATGATTGTAGATAAAATTGCAAATGTTTTTGGCCTTATCAATGCATGTCTTGACCCATTCAAGTTTGCCAATATCCTCCAATACGAGGTCAAGGCAATGGGCCGCACATGGAGACCAACAAATTTTCGGGTGCCTCTCCATCGAAAGTTTACCTGCAGCAACATAACTTGCTGCATTGTCAGTCACCACCTACACCACATTCTCTTCCCCCACCTGGCATATGACTTCCTCAATAGCCTCACATAAGTATGTGGCATTTTTCACATATGATGAAGCATCAATGCACTTCAAAAATATGGTGGATCCTAGAAACAAAGCGAAATAATGATCAATGATCAATCAATAAATCATAAATTACAAAGTTCAAAATTTCAAATATTAATCATTAAATCAAAATTTAAATTATTCAATGCATTTAGGGAAGCAGAATGATTAATCACTTAAATTGAGGAGTGTCCTATTCCTCCTATCGGTCCAACCATCTGTCATGATGGTGCAACCCTTTTTGCTCCAATACACTCGCTGGTCTGCTAATTCAACTTTCAAATCCTCAACCATCTCTAATAAGAGGAGGCCACTTAACTCAACATCAGTAGGGGCTTTAACCCCTGCCCCACAAATGGTTAGGACATCTATCATGCTTTGCTTGTAAGGAGACTTGTCACAAATATATGTAAGAAAATTATAACAATTCATTATGATTAGACAAAGAAAAGTTCAACTTCAAAGTTCAAACTATAAATTTTAAATTTAATAAAAAAAAAAAGAATTACCTGGCTGCACCAAATGGAATGTTGCAAAAGTACCAAAACTTGCAAATTTGTTTTTTTGCACCATCATGGATCTCCTTGTTCCAAGGCATGCTCTCAAGCGAGGGTTGTGCACCAGGAGTAGTGCGTAGCACAAAATAATTATCCAACTTGGATTTTCAGATTCTAGGAGCAAAGTAATAGTGTCACTAAAAGGAGTAGAAGTAGAAGCACTGACGCTAGCAGAAGCACTAGGACAAAAGGGAGGCATGGAAGAACCCTCTCCAACACAACCTAAAGATGCAAATGCGGATGAATGGGAACCAATATGAACTACTCCTCCATTTGCCTCTTCTTTGTTTCCTTTAATTGTTCAAATGTTTCTAGTTGCACATAACATGCATGAACAACCTCAGGAGGTGCTAATGTACATTGCTCAGTATCATGGCCACGTATCCCAACAAATGGTATTTAAATCTGTTTATGCCACCATGGTTAATTTATTTGCAATATTTACATTTTGTTGGCAATCTTGTTCTACCAAGAAATTCTTCCGTATATTGCCAAGACGTATCCCTTTTAGTACCTCCTCTCTTTGGTCCAAGATAAGGTTGAAGAGTAGACATTGGGGAAAAATATTGTTTTCAAAATGTCAAGACTGCTGCAATAAGACAATTTTACAAACAAATTACCATTTGTGCATTGTGTTTTATAAAGTTATAAACTAATAGAAAAAAATCAGCAATCCCTACATTTGTGCATTGTGTTTTATTCTTGAAAAATTTCAAAGTTCAAAGAAAAAATTTAGAAAAATCAGCAGACCCTACATTTTTTTTAGAAAAAATTGTAAATACATGTTTACAATTTATTTAAAAAATAATGTAGGGTAATCTGTTGTTATACTTCTCTCATTGAAGTATGAAATTTATATTTGAATGGAAAACATTCAAATTCAAAATTTGGAAAGTTAAACATAAAAAAATTAACAATAAAATGAAAAATCCATAAACATACATAAAAGAAGCAACAAAATCTATAAAATTTAACACTTAACTCTTTTGAAATGAGTTGATAAGTTTTTGCAACTGTTGCTATGGACTCCTTGATGCTCTAAATGCAAGTATAATGCTGCCCCAATGTGATTTGTGGAAGATTTTTAGCTCTTCCTCCCTGCTGGTTGCAAACCTGTGGCCTCTTACTTTTCTTCCTATCTCACACTTTTCCTCTCTCCTCATAACAATGAAATAAGACACCTTTTAGGGCTGGAAGGAAGAGATAAGTGAAAAAAAAAAGTTAAGTTTTTTTTGTTTTTGTGTTTCCTCAACTTAAGCTGTCGCCGACCGAGTCACTTGGCTCGGACTCGACTAGTCATACAAGAGACTCGCGACTCGACAAGTCACGTGTCTGACTCGGCCGAGTCCGAGTCAAGGTCAATTTGACTTGGCTGGCCTAACTCGACCCGCAACTCACCGCGAGTCTGGAAACTCTGCCCACAATTGATAGTTTTACTTATAATAGTAAATTGCAACCTAGTCAAGCTACTAGAAGCCTTCATATAGGTAACAAAGAGCATAATTAGACCACTTCCAGTATGTCAAGAAAATTAGCAAATATGACATCATCAATTTCAAAGAGTAATGAGTTATTGTTAGCCAATGGGAAATGTTATTTGCCTATCCCAGTATAATCATTAGATTCTATCAAAGTAAGTAGATTTCCACAATCCATAAGTGATCTGAATGTTGTTTCTGGATTTGATTGTGTAAGCATTTTTTTGCATCAACATTTCGTATCACTCTCTGTGATACATCATCAGGATGTTAGAGAGCCAAAAATGTTGATGCAAAAAAATGCTTCCACAATCAAATCTAGAAACAACATTCAGATCATTTAGATTCTCTCAAATATTGAATTGAATTAACAGAACCTTGAAAAACACCACCAATCGCTCTCACACAAGCATTGCACAAAGAGAATCAAAGAGGTTTTTGAGATTTCCCAGCATCAGAGGACAAGGACAAGCAGTTGAATCTACATCAGGGGTAGCTTCAAGAATTGAATTTGTGGTGCATGGTTATTGGCCGGTTGGAGATATATGGTTTGCCAAATCAGTTATGACAAATTATGAATTTGAAGATGTGCGGATGGAGAAGAGGGAAAACACAATAGTTTGGAAGGGCTCTGAAAGTGTCTTGAGTCCTCATAGTGACCACATTAATTACTAGATGGTGAACTAGAATGTTATCAAAATAAATTTTCCAAAAAAATAGATTCTGCTATCACATATATCCATGAACACCTTGCAATATTTTCATCATTGTTTTTGGTGGGTGTTGACATATTATGCCATGATACCCTCTTGAACCTTCTTCAAGCACATATTCTCCATTGAGTGAGTATTAGAATAGTTAAAAATGTACAATGTACCAGGAGTAGGAGTGAGTGGAATTGGATACTAGAAGAGACAGTGATTAAGGTTCATTATCAAACCTCCAAGAGTTTAGTTCCAGGGTTAATTGAGGTAGGTAGACAAGAGGTATGTAGTTCTTTACTAGAACATCATTACTGTGTTGGATAGGAGAATTATTTGTTTCATTGATTTGGAATTAATAGATCTGTCAAATGAGTATGCACTTTGTTGGGTCCTCTTGTTAATAGGTTGGAAAATTGGGCATTGTTGTAGAATGTTGTGAATGCCTTGATTAGCTGAATAATTAGGTTTGGATGAATTCTTGTGTCAAAATAGATTATAGCTTATTGGTTTCTATTGTTAAATTGAGTGATTGATTGGGTAATAGAATCTGATGATTGGTTATTCAGGAGGACAATTTTCTTTGATAAATTCTTGTAAAAAAGGACTATCTAACAAGATCTCACTGTTGGTTTTTATTCTTGAATAGGGTAATCAATTGGGATTGTTATATAAAATATTGGATGCTTTGAATAGGAGAATGATAAAGGTTGATTAAGTTATAATAAATAGATATGTCAAATGAGCTTGTAGTATGTTGGATTTTCTTCTTTAATAGGGTGGCCAATTGGGTATTGTTATAAAATTTCAATAGCATAGTAGTTAGGTATAATTGGATTCTGGCCACTAAGCCCGTTAATCGATGTTGCCATTTGTTGATATCATGTTAAATTTGATAATCAATTTAGTTGCATAATATATTGAATGCTTTGCATAGGGGCATTACCTAGCTTGATTGAATTCTGATACATAGGTCCATCAAAACCATTACATTTTAATAATTTTATCTTTCTGAATAGGGTTCTCAATCTAACATTGCATCATAACATATTCAGCACTTTAAACGAGAATACTGTTGAATGATAAGTTTTAATTGAATTTTGATAAACAATTCTATCAAATAAGATTGCCTTTTGTTGGTTTTTCTTGTTGAACAAGGTGAGCCAATTAGGCTTTTGAGCAATGCCTACTACATTTTCTACACCTATCCACCATGGTTAGTATTCTTCCCTTCTATCTCAACAACCAATAGATTATAGTGTGTGGCCCGTGGTGATATTTACTATTGTTAACACCAAATAACATTCTTTAACTTTTCAGTTTTGATTTAGAGAGCGAAATGTGGATAATAAGTTTGTTTTCTATTGATACTGGGTTGCAGTTCTTTGGAGGCTATGGATATCCTGCAACATTATTTGAAGAGCTATCAGTGCTATCCGTTTTTCTTTATTGATAAGGTTGTTGGTGCAACCCCTATTAATTTTGAATTTGAATTTCTCACATAGTTAATTGTTCTTTGAGGTTCCTAGATATCATCTAATTGATCTTTTTAACAACTTTTTGTCCTATAGGCACAGTTGCACATACTTTGATAGCTGTCATTTGCCTTGTTAGTGACATAAATATTGAACAATAAAGACCTAACCTTGTGACCTGGAAACCAGGATCTTGACCATGGCTTAGCCACCTCATTTTCTTGTTATGCATGGCTTCATTCCTTTGTCCATGTGTTCAGTTGAATTATGTATTTATATTGATATTGTGAAGCCAAGTCAATCAAGCAAGATTGAAAATTCAATATTTTGTCATAAAATACAATTTTTTTACAAGCATGCTATACAGGATGCTTTTGTTTTTTTGGTGCAAGCACATTTGGTAATTGCAGACAAAGGTTAGGGATTTATTGTCTTGATGAACATATGGTATCTATTTAAATATATCAGGTTTTTAAGCAAGGGTTGATCCTCAAAAGTTCTCATATGTTTTTTTTCACATGTTTGGATAACACTTTTGTTGTGGAGTTAATATAGTCATATTGCTTGCTTTGGCTCTTAAGTGCCTAGATAAGTAAATTTATCATCTCAATTAATTGCTTTAGTGGAATTCATATGTTTTGTTTCTTCTAGATTTACTGATAAGACATTTCCACTTTGCTCGACTGTTCACTGTAGCATTATTACAAATTGACTATATCCTATGTTCTTTGAGATCTACAATGTTGCATCTGAGCGTAGACCACATTGTGGTTTGCTTGAATTTACAACATAGGAGGGCATGCTTTACATGCCATATTGGGTATTGTTGATGCGAGTTTTATAAACACTTCAACATGCAGGATGAAATACTTAGTATTCCAGGATGAAACACCGATATCAAATCCTCTCTTGAATGAGGAAGCTTAGATGCTAAACAATGTACATGATTGTGTAATCAACCAAGACAACCCCAAGGTTCCTTCTTATTGTGGACTTAACTCAATTATTTGATGTGATTTGCTGGTATCACTTGGGGACTTACGCAATTTATTCAATGGACTTCAATTTTGCAAATCAAACAAAGTGCAAATAGGAAAAGAGTTTAGGGAGCTAATCTAACTTTACAATGTAAGAGACTATTGATGGTGAGATGAAACCTTTAACCAGTCCTTGCTTTGCCGTGTCGACTATGCATAGGAGGGTGCTAGCTTCTAAGGATGCAAGAATGATTTTCACATTGTCAAAACTCATTCAAATACCCAATGATGGCGCAATCCAAATCAATATCTTCAATTGAAGTTAGATGCTTGCAATAAGGCCCAGACTAACCTTGCACTACTACTTGCAATCAACAAGTACCAAAAAGTATGGTCACTAGTTTCACCATAAATCATCATTCAATATATCTTCCATTCAACTACTTCTACTTCTACTCAACATGAAACAAAGTCCTACTCTAAGTGAGGAAATGTAGAAATCATGTAATACTCCAAAATAACACATAATCCATTATGAAAACCAACAATGAATCTGCAATTACTTTGGTAGCATTATAGCAACAATTTCAACAAGTCTTTTTTACAAATGATTTGAGTTGGCCTTTCATAGAGGCCCCAAATACAACGAACAACTAGGATTGATTCAAGATCAAGGGCTATGATTCATCCAACAAAGCCCTAAGATAACTACTAGCTATACACATTAAATGCTTAACCAATTACTATTGGGCACCAATTTATGGGTCAATGAAAAAATTACATTACTTTTATAGACCAATGAGAAAATTGGTTAGGCGGAGATATTAGGTGGACTCCACATGTACACTTGGCATGATCTGATTGGTTGACCTTGGACATGTGGAATTGGAGCCTTTTGATTGGTTGAAGATGAGTGGACGCCACCTTAACATGCTTATCTTGTACACTTCATCAATATTTCTTGATACTCAACATTTCCCTGCCTTGGATTGACGTTGATGGCATATATTCCCAAATTGCTTCATCTTCATGTAGTCTTCCATCCTTTGAATTTCTTCACCTTGAAACCCTCTCATTGACATGTTCACGAACTTGCACTTGTACTAATGTCCTGATGTCATCTTGATGTCCTGACCTTGACCTTGCACATGTAAAAATGATGCAGGTACTTCATATAGTCGAATTGACCCGATTGAACTTGGATTTATGAAGGAAATTCAAGTTTGTAGTGATTTTCTCTATTTGCTTGTAGACTCAATCATGATATCGCACTTGTTGAGTTTCATTTTGATGTCTTGAACTTGATCTTGGGCATCAATCCTCTTGATGAACTACTTGCAATTTGATGATGCATGAAGTCTTCACATTGTACTTGTTTGAAATCCTTTCCATAGCCCTTCATTGATCCCAAGCATCTCCAACTCTGACTTCAAACTCGAACCTTGTCTTCCATGCGCAGCCCCATTTCACCTTGCAAAACATCATTTTGTTAGATATTTGCATTTCATATTTCATTTCAAATGAAAATGATTAGTGTTAAGAAATCCAAGCTCATGATGGCCACTCTTTCCATTTGATTTGTTTGCTGCCTATGGGTGAATCGTTTCATATAGAGAAAACAGGAACATTCAATGGAACATCAATAACTTATAACTCAGAAGCAACACAACATGAGTAAATCAGAATTAACATAATGCAAATAACTTAGCAGAAAGATAAATCTTTTCATAGCATAGTATTTCTATACAATCAACAACACATAACTTGTTACAACCCCAATACAAATAGAGCTCGATGGTTGGTTAAGTCTGCCAACTGTCAACAAGTGACACCTTTTTGGGACAAGTGTTTTATTATACTACCGAGTTTACTAACAAAAGTATTATTTAATTACTAGTGGCATACTTGCCGTGCACATCATCCCCCCCAAAACTTGTTGTCTTCCAGATGACAAAAAGCAAAATGGGGCAAAAACATAAACACATCTATTGGGACGGAAGGTGAGAGGACATCCCTGGAGTGACAAAGGTTGTGGTGCGTGCAAGTTGCTAGCGAAGGAACCTGAGGTCCCAATCTGCTACCATTTTCTTTTTTCGTGCTGCCTTCAGTAATCTCAAGGTATCCATCAGATCCTTTTGAGAGGTTGCTAGTTGTTCCTCCTTTCCTGTACGAGCTACCTTTTCTTGTGCCAGCTTGTTCTCCAACTCCCCCACTCTCACCTCCACAGCTGTGTCTCACTCTAATGTCATAGTGTGTCCCTCTTCTACCTTCCGAGCTATCCATGTCATCCGTTGTAGCTATAGGAATGTTGCTCGGAAAGTCTGCTCTATCTTGGAAAGAGTAATCATCCCTGTCTGTCCTGTCTGCCGTGTGAGAATGTGCAACGTGCTCCATGCCCCTAGCATCTTTGGTTTCTTGGTTTCCGGCCATCCTTGGGCTGTGAGGCATTTCGTGAATTCCCTTTCACACTCATCTATCATGAAGATGAGGAGTGTCTCCGCTGCCATGGTAACTGGCCCCATTTCTAACTCTCGAGAGAGGTCTGCCATACTCTGTGTGGCTACCATCCCGGCCTCCCGCTCTACTAGGAACTACTACACCGATGCTCCAAATCCAGAGATGGAATTCTTTGCTTTGTCCCCTTCCATGGCTCCCGTCACTGCTTCCTCCCTAAAATGGGAGGTCCTATGCTGGCTCCCTCCTTCTACCTCCACTATCTTTGGCTCAGCCTACGTCATTGATAGTACCTCCCCACTCTCCCCATCAGCGTGCTGTCCCATCAGTGTGGGTGAGGGTGGTGGGATGTCATCCACCTCCATCTGAAATTTAGCCAACAAGCTATCTGCTTCTGCATACATGCCTCCTCCCTCCTGATCCATTCCTTCCATCCTAGGAGCCTCTGTCTCCTGTGTTGTAGCTCTCTCCTGTAGTGAAGTTGTGACTATAGTAGCTGGGGTGACTACTCTAGTCGGAGGTGTAGGGGTGGCTTCTCCAGTGAGAGGTGTAGGGGTGACCACTAGTGCAATAGGGAGGGCTCTCTCCATGCCTTGTGAAGTGGTGATGCGAATTGTATGGGCTCCGCCTTTGTGTGTTCTCAAATCTGCCAGTTTCATCTGTGGTGCCTGTTCTGTTGGGACTAAATGGGCCATGGATGAAAGATGGGGTGGAGTAAACACTATCTTTGGTATTGTCGATCTCTTTGCACCCCAATCTGGAACCATAGGTGACCTCTCTGGCACACCCCCTTGTGGTGCTCTATGTACGACTTCATATGGAATGACCTCTTCCTCATGTGCCATCACCTCTTTCCTCATACGACCTCCTCTCTATGACCTCCTCATGTACGACCTCCTCTCTTTGCACAGATGTGTCCTCTGTCACCTGTGGCACTATTCCAGGTAGGGGTCCTTCCCGTACCGGTATGATCTTCACTTCTTCAGATGTCTCCCATACTTCACTATTTTGGCCGCCCATCACATCATTTCCTCCTACAACCTCCTGTGCCTTCTATGCCTTGGTACAGTCCCTACGACATGGTTCCATGCGGAACCCTTCATCCTCTGAACTATCACTCTCCAAAGAGGAAAGTATTTGTGTATCATCCGTTGTTGTTTCCTCCTCTTCCTCGGTCTTTACCATCCTCTTCCCCACCTTCCTCAGTGCTTGTTGTAACCTTCTATCTAACCTGTTTCCCGAGCGGTTCTGAACTACCTGTGAGGGTGTCCAAATGGAGCCAGTAATGCATGGAGGGCTTGTAGGGCTCAACACGATTGGCTGGAACAAATTTCTGCATGTGCTCCGGTGCTACCTGATTGCGCATTGCCTCCAAGAACAAGGCAATGACGTGGTGCGACATGTAAAGGGTTTTATGCTTTAGCTACAAGAAATCCTTGATATGTTCAAATAAGACTTGTCCCCAATTAAAAATTCTACCATTATTGAGGCCATTCCTCAACCTTAGCATCCACATAGCAATGTCAGTGCGCTTGCTTGCTCCTGTAAGTTTTCTTTTTAGCAGGTCCATTATACACTTCCATTCAGGGGAAGTTATAAAATATTTCTTAAGCCCCCTACTATTACTACTGCTCCATAGGTTGTCCCATTGTTGCTCGGAGATGTCAGGTTTGCATATTCGTTCTAGTAACACTTTCTTATCTTCTCCAGACATCTTTGAAAAGGGTTTTGTTGCTAAATGCCCCTTGTATGGCACACCAAATACCTTGTTGAATTCTTCAGGTGAATAACATATTACCACCGTCTGATCAAAATACATGATGAAGGACTTGTGTGTCTTCAAATCATATCCATAGACCATAGTACACAACATAGGCTCGAAATCCTTGAGGTTAAAAATGGGCATAAAGATGATTTTATCTACCCCTGCTTTCCTGAGTGAATTCTTCAAAGGGTGGTTATCTAGAGTGCTTTCTCACCAGGCCCTGCACTTGCTTCCTATTACACCTTCAAACATGAGATTCTTCATGGTTCATCTTTTTGCACTTTCCCTTGAGCTTTCTTCTTGCTAGAGGTTGCCATGTTTGTTTGCAACAATTGTTTCTTGATTGCTCTAGCTTTATAGTTAATATCATAACTACCCTTTTTAGGGTTTCCAAAATTGCCTTTTACCATGTCGCCTTCTTCTCCCTCACGCTTCCCCCTTAATTCGTACAGGCTTTGTTGTTCATTCACACACAACTTGCAATGTTGTCTGTACGGTCTGTATGACTGGGATTGCCGCGTACGGTCTATCTTTTTCTCTATCTCCGTACGTCGTACGGTCTCATGCACATGCCATTTCTCCTTCTCTCTGTCCGTACGTCGTACGGTCTTCCGTGTGCAATCCGCTTCTTCCTTCCTATTCGTACATTGTACAATCACCTTGCTCCTTACACCTTCCGTACGGTACTGTTTCACTTTGCCTCCTTCCTCTGTATGTCGTACGGTAGATGTCTCTATAGATATCCCTTGGCCCTTATTGTTCGTATGGTGCACTACGACAACCTCTTTGCCCTGCGTACGGTGTACAACCCACTTGCAATTCCCAATCGTACGATGCTAGAACTGGTTGTCCATACAGTGTACAGACTGTGAATTCCCTTGTCTGTCTGTACAGTGCATAGTTCTGCTGAAGCTCTTTCTTCTCGCTGCTCCCTTGAACTTACTTCTCCTTCGGAAAATTTCCTGTCCTCCGTGCTTATGCGCAAATGTTTGGTCTCTCCATTTATTGAAGCTTCTTGTGGTTAGGTTTTTAATACGGTACTTTCTTTTCATATGGAAGACTAATGTTTTTATTTTCTTATGAGTCGTATTTATTTTTCCCATTCTTTTCTAATTTTATTTCTCTTATTATTTCATTTTTTTCCAATTTCAATTTTCTCCAAGACGACATACCTTTTGATGTTACCTATTTTTGTGGTCTTTGCTCTGCTTGTTCCACCTTCGTACACTTCCCCTTAATTTTCTTAAGGTACTTTTTATTTATTTTTGTTGCC
This sequence comes from Thuja plicata, assembly GCA_018584345.1. Lineage (NCBI taxonomy): Eukaryota > Viridiplantae > Streptophyta > Pinopsida > Cupressales > Cupressaceae > Thuja > Thuja plicata. The sequence goes on along the minus strand of MU224169.1, from coordinate 5,246,134 downwards.
ATTTTATCTTTTGCGTCTATCGTTGCAACTTTTGGCTTCTTTTGAAGTTTCTTGACTTCTTCACTTCACCTCCTCCTCCTGCCTTTCTCTTGACTGCAGTGGACCTTAACCTCGGAGGCATATTGCCATATGCAAGTGCCTTGAGGTGTCTTGTAACATTCATTTTTGCAACAAGTTCCAAGGTACTCCAAGTCAAATGTTTTTTCCACTATAGGCGTTGGTCCTTCTTTATAGCTTCCAATGACGTACCTGCCACTGTACTTCTGGTACCAGACAACTTCATATTTGGGGGGTCCCGTCAGATTTGGTATCACTCTCCATAATGCATTTGAGGTAGGGTGGTACGAGGCTTTTTGTCCTTCCGTGGCACACTTCTGGATGAGTTTATCGACGTACCCATCTCCTTCCAAGATAAACAGGTCATCTGTCTTTATTACCATCTTTAAACATGGTCCAAAGGTGGCACCATACTCCTCTAGGGCGATCTCCTCCTCCAAGTCTTCCTCACATACCTCTCCCTTGGTTGCTTGCTCCTTGTGTTGTTCTTCAACCTCTTCGTCAATGTCATAGGCCACAAAACCTTCTCTTCTCCCTTTGTAGGGCGCCTTCCATCTCCAATATCCATTTATCCTCACCCACAACACTAGTGGTCCGAATAGTGTATTCGTGAGGTGCTTATGCACTCGGACATGCTTCATAGCAAGTCATTCTTCCAAGGCCATCATAGGCTTGGCCCAGTCAAGGTCTGGCCTGTAAGGTTCTTCCATGATTACTGGGTCTTCCTCAGTCTCCTTATCACGACCAATTGTCCAGTCTCCCTTAGTAGCGTATCCTAGCATGTTGATTGCTATAGTGTGCATTTTCCTCTCCAGGTAGATTTTCAACTTGGACCCGTTTACTGGTTTCTTAATAGGTTTGTCGTCTAGGGTGGTAAGTTTTACAGCTCCATTGTTCCCTACCTCTCTTACTTTATAGGGTCCGAGCCAACAGACTTTGAACTTATTGGGCTTAATTTTATTACAATCGTTATATTTGAAAACTAACTGTCCTGGATGGAAATTCATTCGTCGGAGATGTTTGTTGTGCCAGAATTTTCTCCGTCATTGGGCTACCGTTGTCGCCCATTGTGCTCCCTGTCGTCATTCATCTAGTTTCACCAAGTTAAATAGTTGTTCCCTTAGGCTTTCCGTATCTCCCAGTTGGTTCTCTACTGCCACTCTCAGGCTTGGCATGGTGTATTTTGCTGGCACCATGACCTCTTGTCTGTACATGAGCTGAAATGGTGTGTGCCCTGTTGTTGCTTTGTAAGTGGTGTGGTACACCCAAAGTATGACAAGAAGTCTTTCCTCCCAATCCCCTTGTTCCACTTTGCAGGTCTTGTATAGGATCAACACCAACACTTTATTAGTAGATTCTACCTGCCCATTGGCCCGGGGGTAGTACAGGCTTGACAAATTATGAAATATTCAGAATTTTGCTATCATGGTCCGGATTATCTGATTCACAAAATACATCCCTCGGTCACTTGTGATGGATATGGATATACCGAATCTTGTTACGATTTTCTCATAGAGGAATCAAGCTGTGCTAAGTGTAGTGTTCTCCGGGAGTGCCCTGGCCTCTGCCCACTTTGTCAAATACTCGGTGGCTACCACTATATACCTGCATCAACGTGCAACACTCAGCTTCAGAGGTCTGACAATGTCTAGACCCCATCTTTCGAACAACTCTTTGGGCTGTGAGGGAAACAATGGCACATAGTCTCTCTTCAAGGGCTTGCCCGCCCACTGGCAAGTGTCACATCCAAGCAGCCATTCTCGGGCATCAGTGTGCAGGGTTGGCCATCATAGCCTTGCAATCAACACCTTCCGTGTGGTGGCATCAGGCCCCATGTGCCCTCTTGCGAGCCCTTCGTGGGATTCCTTTGGTACACTCAGAATTTCTTCCTCCATGACACACTTGCGCAACACGTGGTCGGGTCCCATCTTGTACAATAACCAACTAATGAGTTGGAATGTTGTACTTTTCAAAGCCACCTTTCTTCTTTCACTTGGTGGCATCTCTCGGGGAAACGTGGAAGTGGATAGATATTGACCAATGTGCTCATACCATGCAGGTAGGATTGCTATCTGGAACAAATGAGTGTCTGGAAAGTCTTCGTTAACTCCTTTGGCAAGTTATCCTGATTTTATTCTACACAGTTGATCTGCAATGACATGGCTCTTTTCGGGCCGTACTATAATTGTGAATGTGAATTCCTGAAGTAGGAGCAGCCATCGACTTACTCTTCCTTGTATAATCAGCTTGCTAACCAAGTACATCAATGCTTGGTGATCCACGTAGAATGTAAAGGGTGTGGCAAGGAGGTAGTGTCAAAATTTTTGGACAGCGTACACCATACCCAATGCCTCCCTTTCCGTCATATTGTAATAACTTTCGGCCCTTGACAGTAATCTGCTCGCAAAATATATTGGATGGTCCAATCCTCCCATGTTGGCTTGTGTTAGCATGGCACTGATGACATAATTCGAAACGTCCTCGTGTACGTGGAATTCCTTGTCCTTGTCTGGATATGCCAGAATAGGTGCACTTACAAATCTGGACTTGAGTTCTTTGAATGCCTCTTCTTGTTCTGTTCCCTAGGTGAATGGTTCACCTTTCCTCGTTATCTTGTCCAGTGAAAATGAGATCTCTGCAAATCCCTTGATAAACCACTGGTAATAGCCAACATGCCCTAATAAAGATTTCACTCCCATCACATCCTTTGGGCTTTCCATATGAATGATAACTCTTACCTTGTCGAGGTGCGTCTTTAATACTTCCTTGCAGACTATATGGCCGAGTAGCTTACCCTGTCATACCATGAATTGACACTTATTTGAGTTGAGTGCCAGTCGTGCTCGCCGACATCACTCCATTCACTCCCAAAGCGCTGTGAGGTGGGTTTCCTTCTCACTATATATGGACCAATCATCCAAGAAAGCCTTAAAATTTCCCACCGACATCTTGTCGAAAATATGGAGTATGATTCTCTTGAAGGTGGCGGAGGCGTTGCAAATCTCGAAGATCATCCTATTGTATGCATACACCACCGTCTACCACAACAAATGTGGTCTTCAATTTATCTTCCTCGGTGATACTAATCTGGTTGTAGCCTGAGAACCCGTCCATGAACGAGTACATCTTGTGCCCGACCATCTCTTCTAGTATGCTGTCAGTAAATGGAATGGGGAAGGGATCCTTGATTGTGATGAGTCGATGACATTAAGACATCTAAAATCTACACAAATTCGGATTTGGTTCACTTCCTTCTTTAGGGAGATGACAATAGGCAATACCCACTCACTTGTCTGCACCTTAAAAATGATTCTGACATCCAGCATCTTCTCAATTTGTTCTTGTACCTTCACCACATAGTTTTTGTTCATGTGGTATGGTCTCTTTCGTATGGGGTGTGTGCCCTGTATCAAGGGAATTCGGCTAAGTTGTCGATTCGGGTTCGGGGACGGATTCGGGTTCGCAAATCCGGTTCATGGATTCGTGAAAAAAAAATTCCCATTAGGATTCGTATGGGTTTGTGTGTGTATATATATAAATATATATATGCATTATATATACAAAAAATAAGAGAAATATACATAATTCTAAAACTAAATCATTTCATAGAATGAATCTATGATGCTTGATCATTGATCAATGCCAAATCTCAAAGATTCAAAACATTAAAATTAAATCGTAACATCAGTTCAAGTATCATTGTTTGAAGTTCAACTAATGGATTAATAATTTTTTGATATTCTTCTTCTTCATCATCATCATCTTCTATATGGAGCCTAATAAGACTCGAAGGTTAATTTTTCCCCACTTATAAATTTTTCCAAAAAAGTGTCTTAAACTCCGTCCGTTGGCAAAACTTCGCTTGATCTGGCCCGGTCCGTGTTGGATTTGGGCAGGGTCCAGATCTGGACCTGTGGGGATCCGCGGATCGTGGATCTAGATGGACCCACAGGTCCAGATCTGGACCCGATTCCGGACCTAGATCGGACCCGGATCCGGGGTCCAGGGTCCGAATCCGATAACTGAGGAATTTGGTGGACACACAACTTTGGCGGTATGCCCTTTAGGTCCTTGTATGTCCATGCAAACACGTCCTTGTATTCCAAGAATATCCGGAATGCCATAGTCTTCAGTACGGGGTCCTAGTCATCCTTGACAAGGATTACCTTCGAGTCATCCTCCTTCCCCAAGTTCACCTTTTCTATGCTTGCTTCCTCATATTTTACCGCCTCATCCCTTTCAAATTGGTGGGCCGGGTATCATCCACCCTCGCCACGCCTTCCCTGTATTCATCGTACTCTGGAGGGTAGATGTCCTTCTCTTTCGCTTCAACCTCTAGAACCTCAAGTATGGTGCAGACTGGATGGAAAACTTCATATTCCTCCATCTGCCAGTGGAACAGTCAATTAAGGGAAATGGTTTCATCCTTCGAACAGTTCACCAGTCTTAGTATCCTTTCGTCGTCGGGTTCCATCCCTCCTTCCATGTTGAATTCTCCTCCTTCCGACTCAGAGTCTGATGCCAACTCTTGGCTTACTGCTTGGTCCCGTAGATCAATGACATACTTTTTCCTATCACTCTCAATGGAGAGCGTGTTCTTTTTCCAATTGTGATTGGCCTTTCCTGTGATGAGCCAACCCCTTCCAAGGAGAGCATCACACCCCTTCTTTGACAATGAGACGACCACAAAGTCGAGGAAGAACTGTTGGGTCCCAATCACTACCTTTTGGGCCATCAGTGTTCCAGTTGGTTTAATGTTGTGCTAGTCGGCACCTACCAAATGGAATGTTGGCGGCCAAAGTGTTGGCTTGCCCAGGGCCTTCCATGTTTCCTTCGACAATACATTTACGCCAGATCCACCATCTACAATGGTGTTGGCGAGTTTGTGCCCCATAATTTCCATCTTGACTACTGTCGGAGTCCTCTCGACGCCAACTGCCAACAACATTGGATCCGTGGTACCATTGGAGTTTTCCTTCTATGCCACAGTTGTCTGGCCATTGTCAATAGGCTTGCCGTTATCTTGACCACCATTGCTGTTATCATCCACATTGGTGATTGTCACCTTTAGTTGTGGTAATGTCTCCAGTAGGTTTACCACCCATACTGGTACCAAAGTAACGAGAACCGGAATCGTCTCGGAATCGGCAAGGCCGAATCGAATCGTGAATCGCTCATGAATCGGAATCGAATTGCCCATGAATCGGCAAACTTAAAAAACCCTTAAAATTTAGAGATTTTAACAATTTAAAACTTATTTCATGCACCCTTTATTGAATATAACTTAAACACACTATAACATCATCAAATAGAAGCTAACATACATAAACAAGGAACATAAATGATAAATCCATCACATGCGTTACATATTTATGCAGCCTAGAAGCATGAGTTAAGATTGGTATGCCACATAGTATCATAAAAACATTTAAACAACAAAAACACTTGTAATCATAGCATCATGAATCATGATCATACCATCATATACCTCAAGTGCAAGTTCAAAGTCAAAGATTCAAGAATCAAAACATTAAAATTAAATCATTACATCAGTTCAAGTATCATTGTTTTAAGTTCAACTAATGGATTAATAATTTGTTGATATTCTTCTTCTTCATCATCATCATCTTCTATATGGAGCCTAATAAGACTCGAAGGTTAATTTTTCCCCACTTTTATCGGTGCAGTTTCCACCCCAAATTATTAAATGGGGGTTTGGGGGCAA
>MU224169.1:5214956-5239816 GCA_018584345.1 Thuja plicata | reverse complement strand
TCAAAGGATGCCCTTTCGTGTTGTACTAGATGCAGCTTCATGGCGTGTTATTATTGCTATTATTGTTGCCTCCTCGCTGATTGTTGCGGTACCCATCCGACGAGTCATTAGAATTTGTAGGTCTTGGTGGTGTGGTGGGCGGAGTTGCCTATTCTCCTTGGGTAAAAAGCACTTGTGTGCTCCTTGCCTTTAGGTTGTACAGGCACTCCCTGATGGAGTGTCCCAGTACCTGGCAGATGTCATAGAATGACTTCTTTGGGCAGTTGGCCTTCACATGTCCTTCTAGTTTACAGTTCGTACACCATAATTCTTTGCCATCCTTCATAGTTTCCTTCTCGACCCTCATCTCCTTCATCATTCGCATCATATCCTTCCGGAGAGCCTATATGGTCTTAGATTCTCCTTCATCGTCACCGTCCGTGCTGTCATCATCACTTGTTTTTTTCTTCCCGCGGGATGTCTTATTTTCACTTTCAATGTCCATGGCATGGTTATAGGCGTCCGTGTAGGAAGATAGAGGTACCAATTTCATTTTCTTTCGTAAGGATAGAGTTAGTCCTTCAATGAACCACCTTTTTTTCAAACCTTATGCTGGCTGGTTTTCCAATTTACCAATGAGTTCTTTCAGCCTACGATGGTAGGCTCATATGGTCTCATTCTTCCCTTGTCTTGTAGATTTCCGCTACTACTTCATTGTCGTCACGTAGCAATCTGAACTCTTTTTGGAATGCCCTTCTCAAGTCATCCTAGATGCTTTATCTGTTCTTGGCAAGTCGGTGTACCAGTCAATGACAACTCCTCGTAAGGTGGCGAGGAAGGCCTTCAACCAATAGTCATGGTCGTCTTGTCCATTGGCCTCCCATATAGTTACACATGTTTTGCAATGTCAGGTAGGGTCCTCTGAGCCATCCCCACTGAATTTGGGAAGTTTATGCTTCTCCAGGGTGTTTATACCATTTTTCTTGCGCAGTCAGCATCGTGTGCATTATTGGACTTAGGTGGTTCAGTTCTCTCTCGACGTCCCTGTGCTTCACTTGCACCTTCTCCTACGCGCAAGCCCTCAACCCATCCACTTGTGTTGTTCACGCCTTGGTTACCTCACTCGTATCGGTACTCCCTTCTAGCCAGAGTTTCTGGTTCTGGCCTCCCTATTATGGGCTCCTCTGATATGACCAAATTTCCAATGCCCCAAAGGGTACTTTCAAACAATTTTTCTACCTTCCCTTCAAGGTTTCTCTCCTTGTTGTCATCCTTGGAATGCACTGACGGTTCAGTTCGTACCGAGTCACCCTCCAAACTGTCCTCGTCTGTCACCTCCTGTACTGAGGGAATGCTTGCCTGGCCGGCAAGGTCCTCTGCTCCGTCAGGGAGTGGTAGTTTTCGTGCGATCTCTTCCCACTCTTGTCTCCTCTGTATGCCACTCCGGCTTACACTCTGGTTCTTTCTTCGTGGGGGATTAAGAGATTTTCCAACTAGTCTCTACAACCGTTGTTGCTTTTCACTCTGTTCTTGGATTCGCAGAGACCTCCTTAAGGCGGTTTCTGCTTCTGTCTCTTCCCTCGTACGTCGCCTTCTACCCTTGTTTGGCAGGTTGGGCATTAATTATTGGAGTTGCCAGAGGTACGACGTCTACTTGTGTCGCGCGGTTCGTCCTTCCTCTGGTTCCTCTCTTCGTACCGTTGTAGTATCTCTTGGCGACGTTGTTCCCTTTGCCTTGTCGCACGTTGTTCTTCTATTTCAACCAAATTCCATGCCAGCAACCTTGGGATGCTACCAAGAAGATCGTAGATCACTGGTCACACGGAGAGTTCGTTGCATACCGTGCCTTTAGGGACCACTTTCTCACAGGCTTCCCTCTGCACGTACTGGTCGATCGACATGTCCCACACATGCACCAAGTCCTGCGTCAATTGGTCTTCCCTTGTTACTTCCTCTTCTTCAACGTCGCTATCAGTTATGAGCACTTGTTGGAATGGTTGGCCATCACGCCTTTAATTTCTCTGATTTCCAGGTTCGAACAGGCAACAAGGCAAAAATGTTTGTTGCCTATGGCTGAATCATTTCGTATAGAGTAAATAGGAACATTCAATGGAACACGAATAACTTATAACTCAGAAGCAACACAACATGAGTAAATCAGAAATAACACAGTGCAAATAACTTTGTAGAAAGATAAATCTTTTCATAGCATAGTATTTATGTACAATCAACAACACATAACTTGTTCCAACCCCAGTGCAAATAGAGCTCGACGGTTGGTTAAGTCCGCGAACTGTCAGCAACTGACACCTTTTCCGCACAAGTGTTTTATTACACTACCAAGTTTACTAACAAAAGTATTATTTAATTACTAGTGGCATATTTGCCGTCTACATGATTTCTTAAATTCAAAATCTGATCTATATCTACCTGCTTCTAGACTAATGACAACTTGAATTCAAAACAATTTAATCATATATCTTATCAAATTCGAATTCAATCATTTAAAATGGACTCACAGCCTCCTTTTACCATCCTATATCTTAATCAATTTCAATGAAAGTTCTGAGTTCTTCACCCAGATCTGAAATATTTCGACCTTCCAAAGGCATGATCACTTTCAGATTTTGTCAATTTAACACATACCTCTGATTTGCAGCCTTTAGACTTATCTCTTCTTACAAAAATCTGGGCTTGCACATTGAAATTAAAGGCGGGCAGCGAAAAAAAACTTGTTTTTAAAAAGGGAGATCAAATGCATTTGGTTGATTCATTGAGCCCCAAGGAAGATCGGAATCTGACCTTTCCTTGGGCTCAAGTCCAAGGTGATGCTCATTCTTGTTTCAATTGCACTTATACAATTCGATTCCCATGATTTTCCCTTCAATTTCATTTTCAGATTTTCCTTATTCCTTGTAGTTCCACTCCAAAATCGCATTTTATTTCAATCTTCATCAAACTTAGAAGTTTTAGCCTTTCCAACCTTTCAATCACATCCTTTTTCAAACGTAACACCTTGCAATTGCTAAGTTTCACCTCAATTTCATTTCCTTATGGTTTGATTTTGATCATGGTGCTCGAGCAAAAGAGGGGTTGTTGGGCATGGAGCCCCAAGAGGGGTTGGAATCCGACCTCCTCTTGGGCTCGAAGCCCCAAGAGAGGTTGGAATCCGACCTCTACTTGGGCTCACCCAAGTTGAGTCCTCAAAAATCCACTAAGTGTTGGTTCATATTTATCTGTTCAACCTGATTTCACATTGATTTCTTCTTCTTCTGATCAGCATTTTGGCTTGATTTCTCATTCCCCTTCATCCAATTTGACTTGATTTACCTTGTTTTGTTTCCCTTTCATAATCAGCAACAAATGATTGATTTTTCATTCACCCCTTCATCTAATGATCAAAAGTTGGGCACTGTATGGAGCCCCAGAGCAGGTCAGAATCCAACCTGCTCTTGGGCTCAATCAATAGTCTAAAATCTTCTAAGTTATTGATCTATCCTATTCAAACTTGCCTTCAACCTGACCCCCTGACTTGCAATTCAATCATCTTCCACACTTGACTTCTCAATTTCTGCTCTTGCAACCCAAAGGTTTACAGACTGATCTCTCTTCTTTCAACTCAAATGTGTCTTCTTTGCTCAGATTTTCATTGGCTTCATATCAGATTTGGCTCAACTCAGACTTCATTTCCTTTCCACCATACTTGATTTCTATTCTCCAAAGGGAAAGGCCATCACACTCTTGACTTCTTGACTAAGATTCATCACTGTGGATTTAAGTATCGTCTGCCTTGGTTCAATTCCACCACACGGCCTTGACTCCCTAAATGTAAAAGGGATCTGCATCTAGCTGCCTGCTTAAACTTAGACCACGGACTTGAAGACCTTGAAACTGTCACCAAACTAAGACTACTAAGACATCTACTCTACAGCTAAAGAAAAAAGAGAAGGTCCCCATTTGCAATGGGGCGTGTGTTTTACTTTTACCACACAACTGGTATGTGAGAATTCTTTTTTTCCTAGTATGAGAATATCTCAAACAAATATTTCTGAAACATCTTTTGTTTATAATTGTGACTATATTATTGTGAATGCAGATGATGCAAAACATGCTGTTGCAAGAGGGAAATATTGTTTGTGTGAAAATGGCCACACTTCCAAAAGCAACTTACATTAAATTGCAATCTTATACAGAGGATTTCCTTGACATCTCTGATCCTAAAGCCATGTACATATATTGTAGACAATTATTATTATTATTTTACTGCTTCTGTTAAATTGTTTTTTCCTCTAGAATTGACTTTAACAAGCTGTAGAATGCACATCTTGACAACTTTCTCCAAGGCTTACATGTCTTACTCTGGCAGGTTGGAAAACATAGTGAAGAATGTCAAACAGTTAAAAGTGCCTCATCATAAAATAGAGTGGGGTAAGAAATATAAAGGACGGAAACCTGGTGCCTTTTCCAGTGAATTTGCCTCCTTGACAAGAAAATCACTAGTTGACTTATAAGTGGCAGCAAGAAGGTCATGGGAATAGATCTTCGGGTGAGACAAGCTATACACTACATTTCAGGTTCATCCTTGAAATTACCAATGCCTCCTTGTAAGACAAGCTTGGGTAAAATGCTATTGATTGAATCCATCAATCTCATAGATTCAATCCTTTCCTTAATGGATCTGGAGAAATTCCTAACCAATGCATTGAGCGATGCCTACTTCTTAGACCTGGAGAAGTTTTATGCAAGTAGTATGGTGCATGGGCAGATGTGTGACTACTGGAGTCATTCTATACATATCAATTAGTAGCATTCCACCTTTTTGGGCAGGTGAGATGCATTTTAAAGGATTCAATTGTATTCCATTCTATCAAAGTACCTTGTTTTATTGAATAAATGTATTTATGGATATTTCAATTCATGTCTGATATTCTTTTTAGTTTTGAAACATAATTGGGAACTTTTATGCTGTTCTATGAGGCCACATCGATTTTAATTCAAACCTTGGCCTTCAATTTCTGAGAGTGCCAATGATCTAATCCGAAAGATGTTAACTAAAATCCTAGCTCACCGCACCCATGGACATGAAGCAGTATGTATGAGATTAATTTGCAAGGCTTCACTATGTTCGAGTTTGTTAGCAAATATTACTTTCCTTGAAATATATGTCTTTAAGGGGGAAAATATTGAGATCAATTTCCAAAATGGAGAACAAACAGATATTTGAAATTAATTCACAATGATTTTTGTGACGTGTACTTTCTCATGGACAAAGTTATTTGCTAGGTTTATGGAGTTTAAAAACCTAGTTGACAAATAGGCAAATATGAAAATTTTGGTGTTGACTAGAGAAAATGAAAGATGAGCTATTTTGATGAATTCCAAGATCTCTATAAGGAACACGGTATAAGGAATAAATTGACAAGTCCAACACAATCGAGTTGCAAAGAGAATGTACAAAACATTAGAAGGCATGGCTAGGGATATGATAAAATAGAAAAATATGGGATAGAAGGTTTTGGGTAGAAATAATGTACACAACTACCCATTTGAGAAATTGAGCTCCTACTTCATCAATTGAAGGGAAAACTTCTTCAAGCTTTGGCATGTATACAAGCCATGGGTAAACTATTTAATTTTTTTTGGTTCAACTTATTATGGTCTATACTAGACAATGATAGATGCAAGAAGCATCAGATGTATTTTCATAGGGTAATCAAAAGAACAAAGTATGTATTTATATTGTTAATTGGATGAAGCAATAAAAAAGTTCATTATCTGCCAAGATATGGTTTTGATGAATAGAAAGCCATTATGGTTTTGATGAAATGAAAGCCATGGGTACACTTCAATTTGATTGGAGATAACACAAGGTGACAAAAAATATTGAAAGAAGAAAACTAAAGAAATTTGTACACTCTATAAAAGTTGTGGAAATGGCTGATTGGCAAAGAAGTTCAACACCTCCACCAGCATCTTCCAACTCCAATGGTGGATCCAATTCAACTGCTAAATGAACTTCCAGTTCATTAGGAGTGTCCCTAGAATCTATTTCTGGACAATACATTTCTAATGGCAATATTGATTCTCAACCTTGGGAGGATGATAGTTTTGGAGATAGTCTACATGTTTAATTTTCAAAGTTGCCTTAAGAGAAAACTTCTAAATATAATTCTCCAGAGACTACGTGGGCAAAGCAAGAAATGGCTTCACTTTTCCATGGAACATAAGAAAATATATAAAGTAAGCACTCTCAACTGCAATGATTGTTGTGCCTTCATCACTTGCAAAAGCAACAAATCAGAAAGAATGATGAGAGGCAATGACATTAGAATATGAATCAATTCTGACAAACAAAAATAGAGTGGGAAACTAAAAGGCTGTAGCGGTTTACAAGATGTCTGAAAAGACATGCACAAGAAGATTATTCATGTTTCATGCTGCAATCTAATGTTGTGACTATCTTGCAGCTCTTCGAATTTGCTAACAAATACATTGTAATGTATGACAGCAGCATTATTAATGTCTCAATTTTTATGGATCAATTAGTGGACATGATTTAATTTACATTTATGTTATCTTTCTTATACAAATGTAAATGCTTGTGAATGTTTCTCTTAAAGAGCATTGTGTTACTATATGTTTCTTGCAGGATGAATTACTGAAGGCAGCTGCATGGCTTCATAAAGCAACTGGGGATCAGAAGTACTTCAATTACTTAACTGATAATGCAGGGATCCAAGTGCTTGCTTCCATGGTCCGTAAGGATGTAAACTATTCAATATGTGGCAGTAATTAGACGATTATATTTGCCACGTGATTTTCATGAGCTGAAATTTCAATACCTAAAGATAAAATGTGGGCCATAGTGCTGAAGATAAATGGTTTAACATGGTCCCTTTATTTTTTAGCAGAAAATACTCATCCTGCAACTAATAGCATAGAAAATTTTGGGATGTTACAGTTCCTCTTCCAAGGTAAGGGTGCAGAAAGAGAGGTTGTGTTGCAAAAATACCAATAAAAAACTGAGATTTTCAAGAAGCAGATACAATGTACAGTGAATACCCACTATGAGATACATTCTTCAGTGCCTTTATAAAATACATTCTTGCACTTCATATCTAGTAAAGATGATGGTGAACCAAGTCTGTATCAGGTGGGCCCCTATATTAGCATAAATGGAGCAACATACATTTTGTGACAAGGGCCTTATTTCTCCTTCCACTCTGATTATTTATGTTCTGTTGGCAAGAAATTGCAATACCCAGATTGACAAGTGGCACAATCAAATTATCATGATTGTTCTTCCATTCTTTGGCAGGAACTTCACTGTCATGCAGCACTTGTTTAAATTCATATAGATTTGTTTCATTTATTCACACCCCCTTGCTTGGAGAGATAAGATTTACAAATTCACTAATTTTATTCCTTTAATTTAAATTGATTTCAATCTGTTTGATTTTAATGAGAAATAAACTACTAATAAATGAAGAAGAACTAATAATTTACAATTGCATTTATCATATCATTAGTAGATGTGTGTGTTATTGAAAAACTTGCATGATAAGGTAGATATTGATGTTAGACCGAAGAGAATAACATTTGTATATGTAGTAAAAGGGGTTGTGATCAATAGTAACTTCATTTGTATATGATGTTGGAGATCAAAGTTCAAATCTCCTTAAGTGACACCTTAGCATTGGTAAGCATGATGAAGTAGTAGTCTTGCTTTAGTTGGTAAGTATGCAATGGTATTATAAGTGGTGTTGGTGAAGCGCATTGAAATAACATAGAAGGAAAATATAGGAGACTATTAGTAGATGGTTTATAGGAGGAGATAGGAGGTGATAAGAAGGTGAAGTGACTTTTGTTCATAGAGTATATGGTAGTGACTTTTGTTCATAGAGTATATCGTAGGTGACGCTAGAAGAACATGTTGGAGGGACATAGAAGGAAGATAGAGGAGATGGGGAGTAGATGCTTGGCAAGAGGAGATAGGAGCAAGAACAAGGTGAAGGATTCAAATTGGAGGAGCATATTGAAGGTACATATAAGGAATAAGAAGATAAAGTGCTCAAGTTGGAGAAGCACACTGGAGGAATTCTGAGAGAGGTGGAGAGGAAGTGGAGTGGGTGCTTTATAGGAGGATATATGAGGTGACAAGTAGAAGACATGTTCAAGTTGAAGAAGCACAAGTTGAATTTTATGAAAGGGGTATGCATCCTTGTAGAGTTGTATAGAAAAGAGTGGAGTGGTACCACTTTAGATTGAATTGTACTTGCTATGGTATTTCTTGGTAGTAGAGCATTAGTTATATCAGTAGCCTCAATAGTATAGCATTAGTCAAAGTGGCATTTGTTGATGTGAGTTTTACGCCACTAATACATGCATAATCAAATACTTAGTATTTTGAGAGGAAACACCAAATCTCCAACTCTTTCTTGAATAAGGATGGTCATATGCTAAACAATGTATATGGATTATGTGATCAAATTAGCAACCTCAAGGTTCCTTCTAATTGTGGACTTAACTCAGTTCTTATGATGTGATATGTTGGGTATCACAGAGGAACTTACGTCGTTCATTTGATGGACATCAACTACTTCAAACTCTTCCAACCAAACAAATTACAAAGGGAAAGTGTTCAGAAAGCTATTTTTTTACTCCTAGAATGCAAGAAACAATGAATGTTTTTGTGACTCTACTAGACCTAGTTTAGCTATTTGACATCAACCAAGCTAGTGCGATCTCCTAAGGTAAATATGAGATGTTCAAACTATTACCATTCCATTAACACCATCCATCGGTGCATGTCAATGTGCAAACAATAATTGAAGATAAGCTTATGAATATGCCAAATGACCACGCAAGGCAAACTTACAATCAACAAGAAGCTAGCGGTATGGTCTAAGCGAGTTCACCAAAGATGCATCCATAATAACTTCCATCCAACTAAACACTACTTCCAATCAACATGAAATGTAGTCCTAATTTAAGTGAGGAAATGAAAAAAAACATGCAATACTCCAAAGCAACACAAGTAATCCACCATGAAGACCAACGATGAATTAGCAATTATTTTGATAGCATTATGACAACAATTTCAACAAGTCTCTCCCTTTACAAATGAGAGGGGTGGGGTTTATATAGGAGCCCCAAATACAATTAATGGCCAAGCTTGATTTGAAATCAATGACCCAGATTTACTCAAACAGAACCCTAATTAGGGTTTCTACAAACATTAATGCTCATCCAATGACAACGAGACAACACCCTAGTGGGCCAATCGGAAAATTCCAAAGCAGGAGAACCAATAGAAAGACGCTTAGTCATCCGACAACTCATCCTAAAGAATATGTATGACTCTTTCTCTTGCAATATTTATTTTACTTCCTTATCCTTAAGGATTCTTCATTGTTCTTAGAATTATTCCTCCTAGATGTCTAGACCTTGTGGTAGCCAAACTCTTTGCACTTGGACTTTCATTGTTTGGAACTCCTTGTCTTCTTCATCTTTAGACTTGATCCTTGGGCCAATACCCCCTCATTTCTTAGGATTCCTAGTCATCTTCATCCTCATGGGGATCCTTCCCATTGAACTCGACCTTGAACTTAGTCCTGATATCTTGAATTCCTTGGATCGATTAGTTTCTCCATGTTGATCATAGACTTCTAAATTTTTATGTTCTAAGATGTTTGATGATGACAATCTTTCTCATTTTTAGACCTTTCCTCGCATAATTTAATTTTTCTTGCATAGTGAGGTTTTCCTCCCATTGTTTGGGACATCCTTGATACCTTTATTTGTTACCTCCTTAGCTCAGAATCCCTTAGCTTTGATCCCTCATATGGGCAAATTGTAGTCCCTAACAACTTGTCCTTGAATTGAATCCTACTTGATTCTTATGGAATATTCATGTGAATAGGGACAAGTTGATCTCCCTATAAGATAGTCCTTATTCTTCAAGCATATATTCAAGTGGAAAGTTGCCATGCATAGGAACCTATGAATGTCCTTGTAGCCTAGTCCCCATTTTGCACACCTTGAGTGGAAGAACAACTTGTATAGGGACATTGTGATTTACTCAAGATTTTCTTGATTGTTCCAGCTATGTCCTCCTTGCTTATTAGTGTCTTATGCAATCATTCCTGATCGCGGCCTCCTTCATTCCGTGCATCAATTAATTATTTGATGGAATTTGTCCTCTTCATGGTCTTCAAATTCCTCATGTACTTGAACCTGAACTTGTCCATGAATTCTATCTTGTTTTTAAACTTAGACTTGTCCCATGTCCTTTCTTAATGAAGGATTGATCTTGAAATAATTCCTTCAGTTTGATCCTTGAATTTTCTTTCCTTTGTCCCAGCTTTGAAGTGTTATCTTATTTTGAACTTGATCTCCTTGAACTAGCCCACTTCACCCCTTGATATGTATGAAGCTAGAAGTTAGTACCCTATAAAGAAATTTGAAAACAAACTTCATACCTTACTACTACTGATTTTACTACTAATTTGGAGCTTATAACTTAGAAAAATCAATCATTAAAGGCTATAAATGAAGTCCAAAACCAAGTATGAGAGTCCTAAAGTTTGAGGACAAATCTTAAAAATGAAGTCTGAAGGCAAGCCAATTTAAGAGCACATAATTGATCCTTTACTGTCGTAAATTTGGAAAAATCAGAATCTTGAAGTCATGAAATTCAAAAAAAAAATCTGAGGACTAAGTTTGAAGACTAAGTTTGCAAATTCGTGCAATCAGACTGTCAAGATGTCAAAATCATGATCAAATTGAATTATTTGATCTCCCAAATATACAAATCAGACGCCCTTACTAATGCACAAACTCTGATTTTTCTGAGGATAGAACTGCAACATATCCAAAAAATCTAGAAATTAATGCAACACCTCGCTATATATCACTCCAAACATGCATTGTGAGGTCTAATAATGGATAATATGTCTTAGGATCAAACTGGTCTTTGAGACAAATACCGAGAATAAGTCCGAAGACATGCCCCATTCTCAAAATTAGAGGCTTGAACTTCACCAAATCAGATTATTAATTAACAAAAGCATGTTCCAATGGGAGTATTTAAGGTTTAGGAGTGAAAAAACCAAACCCTCCATGGTAAGATATAAACCTGTTTTTTGAGGACAAGTCTGAAATGTGTCTTGCTATGGTGACTCTTTCCTCAAAATGAAGTAATTATTTTGTCAAAACAACCCCCCAAGATCCTTTCAATGTACCCCGATAGGGATTACTCACTCAAGATTTTTTATGATTTTTTTTCTATAAAAATTGAACTTGTAGAAACAATTTCAGACTTAAGTCTGAAAATTGTTACTTACAGCCCTTTCTAGCACTTGGATTGTTGTCTCAGACTTTTCACAACTCAAACTTGGCCCTCCAAACGCCTTTACCACTTTTTGTGTGGTCTTTAATTTTCTTTTTGCAAAATTGTATTTCCTTGGGGTTTTCAGATTTTAAGCATACAGACCTGTTGTGACCTTCTCACACATCGCCCATTGAAAATGGAACCCCCTATTCTTGCTAGTTCACTTGGCATTTTGGTTTTTCTTTCTCAGTAAATCTGGTGTTAGTCTCTTGAGTTCCAATTGAAAATTAATGGATCTAGCTAAGTTTGAAAGAACTCCATCAAAATGCCTAATGTGCATCCAAGTAAGAAAGGTGGAAATCAAATAGGAATATGTGAAAATTCGACCAAGTGTTGAGTAGGAGGAATTTGGAGATTGTTTTTATGAGCTACCAAGATAATAGAGTTATCATTGAATTTTGGTGATCTCTTGATGTGTCTTAGTGATTACATGTTGTTTTTGTTCCCTCATTTAGATTAGATTTGTTAGATAAAGTGTTTTGATTTCAATGGAGACTGTAATGATGTCTGATGAATTCCATGGCTCATACTTTCGATAGTTTGTTGATTGTAAGTTGTTGTATATAGTTAGCTTGGGCCACCCCTTTTTTGGATGCTTAACTTCTATCATTAAATGTGCATTATTCTTTATGATGGTGCTCGTTGTGGCATGAAAATCCTTTGCACAACCCACAAAAGATTGCATAACCTACAAAAGATTGCACCAATTCTCGCAGAGTTGTAGTTGATCTTGGCGAAGCAAAGCTTGGTTATTTTGGAATTTGTCCATCAAAGTGGTATCTATTGATATCATTGCCCTTAGGAATAGAATAGAATCCTTAAACCCTTTTCTCATTTATATTCTGCATATTCGTGAAAACCTAAAAAAGGTACCCTCATTGCAATATCATTTGAAAGCCCCCATATCCAGTATTGTTTAAAGTCAATTTGAGAGAATTACGTAAGGCCCCTCGTGATACTGACATATCACATCACCCATTGAGCTTATCCACAGTTCAGAACTTGGCTAAATTTTTTGTAAGTCACTGTGACCACAACTTACAAAATTGTGACTTTAGACAACGTTGAGTGATATTTCTCTCTCCTCTTAGCAATAGGAGAGGTTCCCTTCTTACCGTAGGTGGCTTCAGCAAGAACTTAACCAAATTTATGAAAAAGGGGTAGTTTGTTAGCCGTAAACTTGTATGTATAGGAAAGTTATGTAATTAAGTGGTTATGTCTTGGTCGTTACCTACCAAAGGGAACTAGTGGTTATGTCTTGATGCTTCAGTTGCACCCCTTTGGATGGCTTATGTACTCTCACGATTGGAAATAACGAACACTTACATTCTGGTGATAATATGTTATGCATACATCGATGTAACCTGGTTGTGACTAATGGAATACCTTACAGTTCTCTGATATATTGTGCACCTATATTATGTGTAATTCTCTTAGTAGTATGCATTAATTCCTATTTGTCATAGGAGGTAAACATTTGGCGCCGTTGCTAGTCGAATATGGGAAGTGACTGGATGACGTGAGAATGAGCCAACCCCTCAACGATGGCACCGACATGGATGATGATGGACCACATGAACTCTATGAGGGAGAAAATGCTTTGACCTCGGATTTTGTGATCCTATTATGGGCTACAGTTGAGAAGTACGTAAGGAGAGAGACTGTGGAGGCAAAAGTCCAAGAGGGTGCAGTGTGGGATGCTCTCGAAGTGAGCTAGGCGGTCAATCGGTTATTGGATCACCTCCCTCGTCTACTAGCATAAAGGAACCGACATGAAGAAATTGAGAGGTAACAACGACAACAATGTATAGTTCGTCATTACGAAGAGAACAATTGCCGCGAGGAAGAGGAGCATGATGGGACCCAACAAAGGGGAAACAATCACTGAACCTTGACTCTCTTGAAGGGAAAATAAAGATTAAAGAAGACACTTTTGTAATAATGTCAAACTACTGACAAACATGTGTACACAAAGCATGAAATAATACAAAGTGTTTTATTTTAAATATGATGTTTTGATTTGATGCCCAATCTATTAAATAAAGATAGAAATAAGAAAGGACAACCTGCCGAATAGGAGATCGTGCAGAGAGATTTAATCCTTGAACAAAAAGTAGAATGCCACCGAAGGCTAAGGGAACTTGTCGCAGGATAGCCAACCGAAGGGTTGCCGTAGAGGGACCACAGAGGTGTCACAAAAAGTGCAGGAGCCAAAAGAGAATGCTATGTGTTGCTAGAACACCATAGGGAAAGAAGTTCAGAGGAGTTGATCGAAGAGACTCGACAATGGATAGACCTCCTGGAGGAGACCCAACATCGATTAAAGGGTTTGTCGCTCACACTGCGCACAGAGGCCAGGGAGAACCAAAGGAGCGAGAGAGGAGGAACCCATATTGAGGGTGAAGAGATCTACAACAGAAGTGAAGAGGATACCGGTGAGGCTGTAGGTGTTCAGGAAACACAAGCACACAGTAGTCAAAACATTCTGTAGCAATGAAAGATTAAACATTCAAAATCAATGCATAACAAAATGCTAGATTTACATAGAAAACCTAAGGAGGGAAAAACCATGATGAGAATCAACTCACAATATATGTAAAATTTAATATGAGGCTCATTGGAAAACTTGCTACCAAGTCAATTCCCTTGGGGAAAGATACGAAGAACTTGAAAACTAAAGATATCTTCTTTAGAGTAAGATACAAAAGTACTGAAAGAAGGGGTTCACTACCTCAACTTAGTATACATGAAATGAGGTACAATGAAATAGGCCTTCATCAACTACTGCCAATATTCTCCTAAGAATGTAGATGTTTTTGACATGATGTAGATAAAGAAAACATAGTAAATTTAGCTCCACAACTTCCACCACACATTGGTACTTCTTTAATCTCTCATCTTCCACATCTCACCTATATTACACACACCTTACAACCAAACTGATCTTCTATTTATACCATTTGGATCAATACTAAACATTGATACGATCAACTAGAATAAGGGAAAAAAGATAATCCCAAAAGTCAAACACTAAAACATAATTGTGGTGAAAGTGGTCCTATTTAAGAGACATAGTGGACCTAAAACATCATAAAAAATATCTGAAGTGATCTCAAACATTTCATACTCCTGGTGCACACCCTACAAAGCCAAGAATAAGGTGACATGTAGAAATAATTAGTTAGCCCAAAGTACATATTCAAAATGAAATGTGGATCTCCACATAGAAGGTGAGACCCAAAACCAACTCAACATATCATCCATTACAACCGGGAACACATCATCAAACTTGTTAGCCAAATAGCCACAAGCAACCCTGTAAACTAACTCTAGACACAAAAGAACACCAAAGAGCATAAATACTGCTATATGGCTCACATAGAGATGTTACTTAAACATCCAAGAATATTCCCAAGAATATACATTATGTTTCCTCAATTTTTCAAGCTGCCACAACCAATCTAACATAGAATTCTTCATAACTAGATATCCAGGAAAATATAGTCATGAATCATATCACCTTAAACATACTTGTGGCAAACATTTCTATTTGGATATTGAACTAATACATTGTGTAGAAACTATGAACATTCCCTTGAAGCTGTAATACTGCAAACATTAATGTGGAGAAATGTGGAGCGTTTCCTAGACCAGTCCTGACAGACACCAAAACTTCCAACATATTGGATTCTTCTAAAACTTCAATGGAAACATCAAGGACCTAAAAACATAGGAGTGAAATATACATAGAACATAAGATCTATTTTCCAAACCACAAGGCCACACTAATAAACATAGAGGAATTTAGAGTATTCTTCTAGGTAGGTAGCAAAACACTTTTCTTTAAACACAAGCTTCAACATTCTTCAATGATCAAAACACCTAAATTGTTCATTAGAAAAAAATTGGCATCATGTTAGTGCCATGCTTCTAAACCTTATCTTAACAATGTTATGCTTGCAATCCTTATCTTAACAATGCCATGCTTCTAATCCCTATCTTAATTCTAACTATGATCATCAACACATATAATTCCTATTGCAACACTTATGGCCACAAACAAATTTAACATAATACTATAGACATCATCACTTATTGGATGAACAAAATACTCAACCATCGACTACTATCAACCATGTGACACTAGCACAAATATCCATCATTTGCAAGATACCAGTGCCAAAGAAACAACACAATCACTTGTAATTGTGTTAGTAGACCATGATGTTGTTAAGCTCTCACTTTCTATCTAACCATTTTTTTCACATTTTGATTATGTTAAGGTTTTCATATCTAATTTCTTTTGTTAGTGTGTTTCTTTCTTGTCAAAAACCAACATGTGTAATCTTGGGCTTATATTTTGGCTCATTCATTGAATTTGAAAACAAATTATATTGTTAGAAACTAGACTCCATTCTGCACACATTGAAAAATAATAATATTTTTTATTAGTTTTCAAAAAAAATTGGGTGGAGCACACTTCAAAAATTAGTAATAAGCCATATATTCATTAAAACTTAGCCAAAAAATCTTGGATAAACTACATGCTATTAGCTATTATTTCACCGCGGTGTTTAAAAATTCTAAAAACAAATTGACATTTTAGGGGGAGCACACCAAATGTTATGCTATGGTGTTTTGAAAAAAATAGGACCACTTTTTGTGCTCCCCTTTTGTGAAACCCTTAATATCCACCATTTTCAAAATAAAATAATATTTTAGAAAGTAGATTTAGAGCAATACAACTCATGTTCTTGTTGCATCTTCAAATTTTGAGTGTAACTATCTCCATTTTCTCATCAAGGTTCAGAGTTAGTTGATTTCAGGAAAAACAAAATGGCATCTTAAGACCCCTCTTTGGTCCCCCCATCTTGGTACACATACCCTATGTGTAATTACCCCTTGTATAAGCCTTCTTTAGCTTTCCCATGTGATGTTTACCATTTAATATTTCTACATCCCCTTCAATGCGTAAGTGAACCATTCCCATTTTTGCCTAATATCTCACACCTCATGGATCACAAAGACATGAAATCATAATCATCATCCTTAATGCTCTCAACATTCCCTATAAATATGACCCTCCTTTGAAAAAAGTTCAAGCATGTCTTCTTTACTAGTAGGTTTTACCATTGCTTATTTTTTCACCAAATTATATGTGAGACCCATTAATGACAACCTGTTATATTTTTACCCTTTTGTTTCTTTAATTCATCCTAAAAACCTAGTATTAGTACCCCATGCCTTATTTTCTTTCACCATCCATCACAATCAAGCTTCATCTTTGCATGCTAGTTTCTTGGTATCAACTTGTAAGTTTTAGAGGTTTGAAGTTTTTTTTATGTTTATTTTCTTTGGAGTCCCTTACAACTTTTTTTCTATCCCTCTTATGGTTTCATTTCTTTCTTCCCTCTTCTTAGCATGCTATCCATTTTCCTTTTTCTATAGTCATTAGGTTTCCCCCTATTTCCTTATCCATTTTTTACATAAATAATGTCCTGACATCCTTCTCCTTGCCCAAGTAATTATGATTATTATCTTTTGCATCTTCATGATCTAATTTTCTATCTCCTCTTGTTTCGTCTATCTATCTTGCTTCCTCTTTGTTGTCCTTTTGCGACTCCTACAATTTTTCCATTTTAGCTACCATTATTGTCATATCATTTTTAAATGAATATGATTACATGATTTCCACATCTTGTATGCATGTGAATTTTGTTACAATACCCCACAAGAGAGCTGACTGGGATGATATTCACTTCAACTTAATTTTTCTTCATCAATGTTTGTTTGCAAGTTGAATACAAAATAATTTATGTATTTATGGTAGTTGTAGAAAAATTAATAATGCTTAAAAGATCAAAATAGATTTTCCATTTAGTTTGTGGGTTATTTTGGCATAAGTCAAATCCATCACTAGGTTCCACCTTTCTCTTGATCTGACACATTTGACTAGGTCAATTATGTCATTATCAATGCCCCCTTTTAACAAAGAAACTCCTAAAGTTCTTCAATTTGAGTTTCATCTAGTCTTTTGCATCCTGCACAATTCATTTCATTTCATTTCATTATAGCATTCAATGTAATGCATTGTTTGTATTAGTTGTCCAATCATAAGATTGTATTTTTCAACAACTTTTTCTATTGTATAGTTTTAATATATTTTGATTTTTCTATATTGTAATAGAAATTATTTTTCTCTAATTTTATTGGCTAAATGTGGCTACACTAGTAGTGTGTGAGGTTTTTGTCTTTTTGTTTGAGATATTTTCATTTTAGTTGTCCAATGATAACACTTTATTTTTTAACAACTTTTTAATTTATATAGTTCTAATATATTTTGAATTTTCTATTATTGAATTTTTGCAACTGTTGTTTATAATATTTTACTTGGAACTAATTAATTATATTATATATTAAAATTAACTTAATAGTATAATATTAATATTATTTATTATATATTATATTAATATAATATATTATTAGATTCATAACAGTGCTCAAAAAATATCAAATCAATGTTAATTTAAATATAATTAATTACTTGAATATGATGTTGTAATAGAAATCTTCATTTAATATTTACAATTTAATATTTAATGCTCAACTATAATTAATGATTATATTTAGTCAATATTAAACTATCTTGTTGAGCGGACAAATGAATTTTCCATTTCGAAGTTGTTTACAGTCTCCTTTCGCCATCGAGCCAAATATCCTAAGGCTTAATCTTTAGGACTTAGGCAGGAACTAGACGCTATGCGTCCTTGTTTTATTTGGAAACATTTCTTTTTATCTATTTTTATTGTTCTTTATGTATAAGACGCCATTTTTTGGATTAATTTTTTATTTACATGTCAAACTTTATTCATTTCAATTATCGAACCTATACACCTCCAAACATTTCAAATCATTATGAGGTCATGAGTAATAAGGAATAGTTTGATCTTTGATGTCAATTGTATACATCCACACATTTGACCCTATATCATATTGCTTGTAGACTTAGACTTGAGATTCTATGTTGCATTCCAAGCCTATTCCACCCCCTTTAGCCCACTTCAAAATGTATTCGATGCCTTTGTTTTATTGTTTTTTATTTATTAGCCATAACTCATAATTGCCTATTTCTATCTCCTAGTTTGTTTCAAGTGTTCACCTCTAAGGCCGGGGTCCCATGGAAGGGGGCTTCCTAACAAATCGAGCTAAAATTAAATAGAAAAACATTCCTAAGCTAGTGGGGCAACTTCTAGCCCCACGCTTTTTCACCCGCTTGCTAAAAAGTAGGAGCTCCTATTTTGAAGGAGAAGATTCCAAATAATCTTTAGCCAATTTTTTTTTTCATGGGACCACTCTCTTCCTCAAAAATAGAGCTTAAGACCTCCTCATGGGACCCCTACCTAAGTGTCACCCTCTTGACATGTTTTAAGTCTTGAAAAGATTAATTAATTACAAATTAAGTATTTAATTGGATCTAATTTTTTTGATTTGAATTATTTTAACATATATTTTATAAGGAAAGAATAACTAAACAATTTGTTTTTCCTTTCTTTTAGAAATAATTAAATAATTTAAAAGCCAAACATGCCCTTTACGTAAGATAAAATATATATGAATGAAACATAAATATAGACTAGACACATGGAATGTTTGTTAGAAAAAAGATAAAATTTAAAAACTATTAAGATTCTTAAAAAAAATTGAAAGTTAATCAATAAGAAAAACAAATAATATAAAAAATTAAAATATTAAAAATTTAAAAAATGTGTGAAAATATAAAAGTAAAGTAAATTAAAATAATGCAAATATTTTTTTTTAGAGCGGATCTGAATATAATGTCACAATTCAAACAAATGCTGATCAATGAACTCAGACAATTAAATGTACTGTAATTAAATACTATTCAACCCCAATTGTCACCGTATAAAATACGATAATAACTTATCGAGATTTTATTTTGTGCAGCAAATTTACTAAATGTATTAATTTGAATGTCAATGGAGCAGGGTTTTCAATTTGCGTGGTCCAAGTTGAAATGGAAAAGAAATGGTATCCCAATGACTGTGGCAATGTTATTCTGTTAGACGTAGACTGAATTACAATTTTAGACAATCCTAAAATGTCACCCGCTACTCATCTCGATCTCGGAGCGGAGCATAATGTTCAAGGAGTCCCTGCACATTCTGCTTACTACACACAACCCCCCTGAAGACTACTCTACATATCTTCAATTATTGCAGACCTCCATTCTCAAGAACGCGCTTTCACAGGGGAAAAATGTCCACTCTTTCATCGCCCAGAGGCGATTTACATTTGCGACACGCACAAGTTTTCATAATAAGCTTATTGACATGTATTTCAAGTGCGGAAGTTTGGTGGATGCTCGAAAAGTCTTTGAACATCTGAAAGAACGAGACAGCGTGTCATGGAATACGATTATTGCAGCGTATGGAAGACATGGATATCCTCACGAGGCAGTCAAATTGTTCCATCAAATGCAACAAACAGGTCTCCAACCCGATAAGTTCACATTTGCCAGCGTACTCCCTGCATGTGCCAAAATGGGAGCTTTGGAACAGGGTATGGCCATCCATCAAAGCATAGAAAATAGAGGAATTTTGTCAGATGTCGTAGTTGCAAGTGCTCTGGTAGACATGTATGCAAAATGTGGAAGCATAGACAGAGCCCGTGAATTGTTTGACAGAATGCCTCAACGAAACGTTTTCTCGTGGACTGCAATGATTGCAGGATATGCTCAAAATGGATTTGTTGACAATGCTTTAGCAATTTTCAAGCAGATGCAATTAACGGGTGTAGAGCCAAATTCCACAACCTTTGTCAGCATCCTCCCTGCCTGTGCCAAAATGGGAGCTTTGGAACAGGGAATGTATATCCATCAATCCATAAAGGAGAAAGGGATTTTGTCAGATGTTGTAGTGGCAACCGCCCTGGTAGACATGTATGCAAAATGTAGAAGCATCGACAAGGCCCGTGAACTGTTTGACAAAATGCCTCAAAGAAATGTGGTATCATGGACGGCGATGATTGCTGGGTATGCACAAAATGGATTTGTTGAGAAGGCTTTAGATACGTTCAAGGAAATGCTATTGGCAGGTGTAAAGCCAAACTCCACAACCTTTGTCAGCATCCTTACCGCTTTTGCCAAGATGGGAGCTTTGGAACAAGGTGTGGACATCCATCAAAGCATAAATGATAGAGGAATTTTGTCAGATGTTGTTGTTGCAACTGCCCTGGTAGACATGTATGCAAAATGTGGAAGCATAAATAAGGCACGTGAATTGTTTGATAGAATGCCTCAAAGAAATGTGGTCTCATGGAATGCTATGATTGCAGGATATGTACAAAATGGATTAGTTCAAAATGCTTTAGAGACTTTTAAGCAAATGCAATTGACAGGTGTAGAACCAAATTCCACAACCTTCGCCAGCATCCTCCCTGCCTGTGCCAAAATGGGAGTTTTGGAACAGGGTATGAACATCCATCAATGCATTATGGAAGGAGGTTTTTTGTCAGATATTACAATTGGAAATGCTCTTGTAGACATGTACGCAAAATGTGGAAGCATAGACAAAGCACATGAAATGTTTGACAAAATGCCTCAAAAAGATGTCATCTCATGGAATGCCATGATTGCAGGCTATACACAAAATCGAATGGTTGAAAAGGCTTTAGAAATTTTCATGCAAATGCAATTGGCAGGTGCAAAACCAAATTCCACCACCTTTATCAGCACCCTCCCTGCCTGTGCCAAAATGGGAGCTTTGGAACAGGGGATGGACATCCATCAAAGAATAATGGAAGGGGGTTTTTTGTCAGATATTATGGTTGGAAATGCTCTGGTAGACATGTATGCAAAATGTGGAAGGATAGACAAAGCACGTGAACTGTTTGATAGAATGCTTCAAAGAGATATCATCTCATGGAATGCAATGATTGCAGGATATGCACAAAACGGATTTGTTGATAAAGCTTTAGAAATTTTCAACCAAATGCAATTGGCAGGTATAAAGCCAAACTCCACAACCTTTGTCAGTATCCTCCCTGCCTGTGCCAAAATGGGAACTTTAGAACAGGGTATAGACATCCATCAAAACATAATGGAAGGGGAGTTTTTGTCAGATATTGTAGTTGGTAATGCTCTGTTAGACATGTATGCAAAATGTGGTAGCATAGACAAGGCTCGTGAACTATTTGACAAAATGCCCCAAAAAGATGTCATCTCATGGACTGCAATGATTGCAGGATATGCCCAAAATGGATCTTGCAAGGATGCTCTCAAAATCT
Organism: Thuja plicata; assembly: GCA_018584345.1. Classification (NCBI taxonomy): domain Eukaryota; kingdom Viridiplantae; phylum Streptophyta; class Pinopsida; order Cupressales; family Cupressaceae; genus Thuja; species Thuja plicata. Next base: position 5,218,140 of record MU224169.1, on the reverse strand, counting down.
TTGAATTAATGAAGCACTCTGGAACATATCCTGACATTGTAAGCTTTACTTGTGTTCTATATGCATGTAGCCATGCAGGTTTAGTGGATGAGGGCTGTACATACTTCAATCACATGAGTAATACTTATTGTATCACTCCTACAGTTGATCATTATGCGTGCATGGTTGATATTCTTGCCCGTGCCGGCTATCTTGAGGACACCCTAAACTTTATCATTAAGATGCCAGTTAAACCTGTGGTGGTTGTGTGGATGAGCTTTCTTGGCGCTTGTAGATCACATATGAATATAGGCTTAGGAGTATTTACATCGACACTGCTTTTTGATTTGGATCCTAAAAATGCAGCAACTTATGTGCTTCTCTCGAACATGTATGCAGAAGTGGGGATGTGGGGTGAGGTGCAAAAGGTAAAGAAATTGATGAAAGATAGAGGAATTCAAAAGATCCCTGGATGTAGTTGGATTGAAGACCATAAAATGCTACATGCTTTTTGTGTAGGAGATAGATCACATCCACAGACACGAGAAATCTATGCAAAGTTGGAGGAATTGGCTTGGGAGATGAAGGCAGCAGGGTATCTTCCAGATTCAAGACATTTACCTAATGATGTGGAAGAGGAGGAAAAAGAACTATTTCTCTGCCATCATAGTGAAAAGCTGGCAATAGCATTTGGATTATTAAACACACACCCCGGAGCAACTGTTAGAGTTGTTAAGAACCTTCGGGTATGTGCTGATTGCCACACTGCAACAAAATTTATCTCCAAGATTGTTGCAAGAGAAATTGTGGTGAGAGATGCAAGCCGTTTCCATCATTTTAAACACGGAGAGTGTTCATGCAGAGATTATTGGTGATGCTAAATGAAGCAATCTGAAAAATAGGCTTGCACTATAACAATGTTCACTGGATCAGACCTGCAGTAATAATGAAGGCATGAGGTTTCATTTTTTATGTGAAAGGTTTTTGTTTCTATTTTGAGTGTTTGGCGATCCAGATCATGTGGTTGGCTTTGTAAAATCAGATGGATGGAGTGTAATAAAGATCACTGCTTTTGTCAAAGACCTGTATTATGGTAATGTGGATGTTTCATTGAATTGTATGTATGAAATTAAAAGCTGGAGGAGGTGGAGAATGAGGAGAAAACAAGAGGCGAGGAACACTTAAGTAAATAGAAAGATGCTTGACCAATAGGAAATGCAAGAAGCAGGCTTACAATTACCCTTTCCATTTTGAATATTTCTTTTGTTTGCATTGTAGTTAGATAGTTGTAATGGATTTGTGAATTCAATATTTTTTTAAAATTATTCTAATTTCAATATATTTGATTTAAAATAGAAATCTTCCGCATTTTTTTCTCTTGCAACTAAGAAGATTGAATGAGATGGGGAAACAATAGAAAGGAAAGGAAAGGTTCTTAAATCTTTTATAGTCTGCTATACCAGTCATATGTTTTTGGGTCTACATATAATGAAAGTCACTATTCCAAACAATGTTTATTTTCTAAAATACCAAACATACACACTATGAAATAGTTAAGGTCCTTGAACAAATGAAGATCCTCAACCTGAATCATGAGCCAGAAATCCATAAGCCATATGCAATTATAAAGCATCCACACAAGTACATTACCCTTGATAATTCATGAATATCTAAGGGAAAAATTTATAGTCATGCTTCCTCTTAGTGAGTATCAATACTTGAACATGACCCCAAACACACAAAGAAGACATAGGGAACTTGATCAGTCATAGACAAATTTACACATTTTCTTGTTTGCAAAGTGCCTCCAAGGAATATAGAGATCCTAAGCCAAAACAACCTATAACATACAAGAGTAAACTGTCATAGTTCACAGAAACCTTCTATATTTAGCCGATAGGCTATATATGTTGAGAATCAACTAGAGACATCATGTCTAACGCTGTAAATATTTCCCAGTATGCTTTTTTGCACCATAAATATTTCCTGGTGGGCTTTTCTGCGTCGTTGGTCAGCAGCTGATCCATGTGGTGGTCAGAGAAAATGTGCGGTGCAACCTATGGCTCTTCGAGCCATGTCACTTTTATTGTATAACTTTTTCTGAGCAGTATCCTTGTCTTGTGCCTGTAAACACGTTTTTTTGTTGCAGTTAATAATTTCATTGGCTGTCAATCTCCAAAGCAAATCAGAATTCAGTAACCTAAAACCTTGATATCTTTTGTTTACTGCAAATATATTGAAGCGGTAACTGGGGGGAGATGGTTATGGTTTGTCTCATTTTGAAAAATTCTTAGAGGGCCAGGGTTTTATAATATTTTCCTGTGAACGCTGCTATTTTTATCATCAACATCATTGACAACATGCCACAAATTGTTCAGAATCATCAGGTAAGCAAATCTTTTATTTATTCTATTTTGTGTCGACAGTTAACCGGTGCGCAACTTTCTTGCCTAGTATTTAATTTCCCCAATTTCTTCATGTATAGGGTTTCATTATGCACAATTTTGCTGGAGCTATGGAGGTTTTTAGTGCAAGGTTTTGTCCAAACAATTTTAGTCTAGCATTGTAAACTTTTAGCCAGGCTTGTTATCACAATGTTGTTGAGACATTGTAAAGTTAAGCTAGGTTTTTTTTTTTCAAAAATGTGGTGGAGGATTTTTCAAAAAAGATAGGGTTTTAGTGTCGTTCTGGCATGAGATCTGAGCCCTCAGAGGTTCACCTTGTGATGGCTGAATCAAGAATAGGTGATATCAAGATGGTTTTAGGGCAAAGTCTACAAGAGTTTGTTGGACTGGACTTGATTTACCCGTGTTAGTAATTTTCACACTTACCTTTCAGATAGGCTGAGATGGCACAATAAAGCAGCCGTTGATTCGAGAGAGAATCCGAATGGAGTCAGACTCATCGTCGTATAACAGTAGTGATGCCAACGGCCCAGCAAATTTCACTTTCGCATTCAGTCACTTCAATTTTTCCGATAGGGTTTTGATGATTGAGATAATGGCTGGGTTGGCAAAATGTAAATTGCCGATTGGGTAAAGGACAGAAAGCGCAAGGGGAGAGGTCTCAATAAAGAAGCTAGGGGAGAGGACCCAGTAGTTGTGCACCCTAACTTCGGGCTTCTCAAAAACCTACGTGGAAATTTCAAATCACTCCGATTTTTTTACAGTAGCTTACTTGGCGAGTCTCCTGCTTATAACTAAGG